>QODF01000289.1:217434-317747 GCA_024372805.1 Oostethus manadensis | reverse complement strand
GTGAGACACACAAGCACCAGACTTGATCTCCAAAACATCAGGCTTTTATTTCAGGTTTGAATGATCTCACAACGGGCCCACTAACACAATCATCGTAATCCACCGTGATCCACTCGGAGATAAAACTGTGAAACCACAACATCACTTCCTGATGCCCACACATTTATTGCAACATACACAAGCGCAAGTCTGATTGATGTCACAAATGGCGTACTTCCTTTTATTATATCCACTATTTTGCCTAAGACGAGTGTAACGGTGACTGTAGGGGTGTTCTTTCACGTCTAGAGGGCTCTAATGTTAAAAACCATATTTGGAGGGTCATAAACATACTACAAAAATATGCCATTTATTTAACTTAGCCGCTGTAAACGAGGGATTTATGTCATGAAATACCAAAATGTTTGTTTATGGAATAATCATATTTGTCATCTGCAGCATAACGTTCCTTGTGTTCAGATTGACCGAGCGTGGATTGCTTTTTGCGTGGATTTAAAGTGACAGTAGCGGCAATGAGAAGGTTTGACGGAAGGGAGAGGTCTGAACTGCCGCCGCATTGTTCGACCCGCTTATCCCCGTCCCATCTTCACGCCGTTATGGAAATAATAGCCTGCCTCGTTTCCCTGCCAGGCGCGATACCACGACTGTTCGCTCCTCATTGTTTGGGTTTAATCATCCACAGCAAGCGTGCGAGTTCGATTACGCTTGTGCCAAAAAAAGTTGGTCTAATGTGCTCATGCGGGGGCCGCACATAAAAAATGTACATTTTTGTCTCGTTGATATTCTTTTCCCGCTGCTGATGTCATCGTGGCGGATGATCAGGCAGGAAGGCGCAGGATTTGGGGGTGTGACTGCCCCGCAGCCATCCTCGGCGCGGTCGATGGGAATGCCCCACAGGGCTGCGATCCATCTGTGGTGGTCGGTGGCCGGAGGGCTGGAAGACGTCAGCATCTGCGGGACACCAGCTCACAAGGTTCTCAACTTGTTGGTTTGATTTTGGGCGGGGATAGACGCGCCGGAATCCGACACGCACAAACAACCTTCAGAAGTAGAAGAGCGGGGCTTCTCTTTTTGTTACCCGCAGGCAACGTCTGAATTATTCAACAAGGTTACGTTTCCTCTCAGCTCCTCTTTCGCCGCGAAAGAAACCGAAAACCTCCCACGCTACGCGGACCGAAGTAATGGGACAGTTCCAGAACGGGACAAAAGTCTGTGAGGGAGAGAACAAGGGGAACGGAACTGAGAAATGTCCCAACGTGTCTTGCAGACGACACGATGTCGGCGGGCAGCAACTTGGACATGGAGGACCGCGTGTCCCATCTGGAGCAGAAGCTGCAGCTCCAGGAGGACGAGATCCAGCTGCTGAAGGCCGCCCTGGCTGACGCCCTGCGACGCCTGGGCTGCTGCGAGGAGCACGCCCTGGCGACGCAGGCCCACGCCGCCGGGAGGAGGTCTCTGGGCGGGGCAACTCCGACCCCGCCTAGCAAGGGTGAGCAGGAAGTGGGCGGGGCACTGTTAGCCTGAATATATTGTATTTAAATGCCGCTATAAATAGTTGTTTAGCCTTTTATAAATAATTATGTGAGCCCTTTTAGAATGAGCATTTCTTTGCTAGTTCCGTAAGCGGCCCTTGGCGGGGCAACATTTTTGGACACTCCCGATGTTGAGTAATCCTAAAAAGACAAAGGCCAGTAATTCTATAACAGAGGCTAGCGTTAGCACCCTCGGCGCTCACGCTAGCTCCTTTGCCGCCAGGGCGCCAGCTGCTGCAGGCCCTCCCCTCCAAGGCGCTGAACAACGGCTACGTGCAGCACAAACGCCTCCTGTCCTCCCCGTCGTCTCCAAAGAAGGACGTCCTGCAGTCCATCAAAAGGTATGCTCCATGCACCATGCACCATGCGTTAGGATTTCTGTATGACCCCCACCCGCCCCGTCCCAGGAAGAGCATGTCCACAGAGCGCCTCACGCTGGTCAGGAGGGAGGCGGCAGCGGAGAGTCGAAGTCGAACTACCTCCTCCAGCAGCTCCTCAGGCGGCAAAAGGTAGCGGACGGACTTTTACACCGTTTATTTGCGACATTGCATAGTTTGATTTCCTACGGGATGTTATTATTCAAAAAGTGCCTGTAGACGACTGTCTAGTTCAGGGGCGGGCAAACTTTTCCGGTGGGGCCGCATTGGGTTAGAAATTCTGGCCGGGGGGTCGTCTACATGTGGGTGGTCATCAAACGGAGCAAGTTAATGCATCACATAACCCAACTACTGCTACTACGTGGGGAACAAACAACAACTAAGAGCTGAACACCACTTACAGGTGCCCGCAGAGCATGCTGGGTAGTCCTGTGGCCAATGCTAAGACCTTGGTGTAATTTTGGTGAGGGCAAACGGTTGTTTGTATGGTGTGGTAGGTAGTAGCACTGCAAGTCATGGTTAAAAGTAAAACCAAAAAGTCATTTGGGAACGGCCAGTGGGCCGGATTGAGACGTTTGGGGGCCGCAGTTTTCCCAACGTTCAAATATAGCAGCGCTGTGAACTAGCCGTACGTTCCAGAGTCAGTGAATGCAACACTGGAAACCAAATGTGTGTTTTTTTTATTCTTCCTGTTTTCCTTTGCATCCTTTTGTTCTCGTGCTGGTTTAATTACGTCCTATAAGCGGTATAGGAAATGAATGAATGAATAATCTCCTCCTCCTCCTGACTTGTTTATGTCTGTATGGGTTTTTGTGGTGTGGCTAACAAACTCATGTCAACTTTTTTTTTTTTTTTTACACAGGAGGGCATTCTTTAGGGTGACAATTATTATCAAATTATGTATGTATGATATGTATATTTGAAACATATTGTTTTGTTGACATGGCTACATACTGGCTAAAATCAACACACCAGGTCAAGCCATAACCACGTCGTTAGTGTAGTCATTGGAGAAGGCTGGAGGAGGCGGGGCTTGACACTGGGGGCCGGGAAGTGTGCTGTGATTGGCTGCTAGCAGCATAAGAGTTTGCAGCAGGCTGAAGGAGGAAGTGTGAGTGTGTGTTTGCTGAGTATATTCTTCTAGCGGACGGCTGGCAGCCATGAAGAGATCCTCCAGGTAAGCTTTACCCCCCTTGATTGAGTCCACAAATATCTGCACAAAAATCTAACAAGAAGGTGCAGTAAAAAATAGCAACTAACAAGACGGTGCAGTCAAAAATAGCAACTAACAAGAAAGTGCAGTCAAAAATAGCAACTAACAAGAAGGTACAGTAAAAAATAGCAACTAACAAGAAGGTGCAGCCGAAGCTCAGGGGAAGTTCTTGCCCAGGTTGAGCCAGGATGCAATGTTTAACACTGCATGACCCCGTGCTGTCGTGGCAACACACGCGGTGGTGTTTAGACTTTGTAAGAACGCGCCGTGGCTTGCTGGTGTGCAGACAAATGCAGCAGCCAGGAAGCGTGAAGCAAAAGATCCCTTTAAGAGGAGGCCGGGCTTGTGTTGCCGGCATTGAGGAAGTGCAGGATGAAGGTGGAAAACACAAACATGGACTGAATCGAGGCCTTCAGATGTAGACGGTGGGCGTGTGGTTCTGCTGAGCTCGCACTAATCCCGTTACATCGATTGGAGCCTCTGCTGTGTTGTTCTGTTGTCAACGCCAGCAGCATTTCTCCTCCTCCTCTTCCTCACACGCCGCATCCACCAACTTTGACATCAGAGAGCTTTTTCGTCTCCCTGGAGACTTTTAATGCCTCTAATGGACCCGCCGTGGAGAACCACAAGGAGCTCTGTCTGCTTGTGTGGTTGATGACTTCCTGGTATGATGAGGATGACGACTCCAAATTCATTGAGATTTAGCTCCAAATTCTAGTTCTTGAATTGGAATTGCGGTTGCAAACAGGAAGCACAATTGCAGTTCAAATATGCAGGAAGTAGAATTGAAATTCCAAAACATTTATGACGGCTTATTGGTTTATGTAACAATGACACTTTATAGTGTTTAAAACATTCATTACATTTTATACATTAAAAATGTCTAAATATTGAAATATAACGTATGTAAATAAACTTAGAATGTCAAGCGTTACCTGTAAATCAAATTATCATATACTGTATATATTACAGTAAATAGTTAAGTATAGTGTTTTTAAATCCCAATCAACATTGAAAACCTACTCTGATAAAAGGGATCATCGGCACTTCATCTCCCAGAATACCTTGCGTTGTCCAAGTCTTTCAAAATGGCTGCTCAGACTTTGTGTGGAGTTCACCAGTGAAACAAACGGATGATGAATATGAATAATTGAAGGCCAGCGCTGGTTTATGCAGCACATAGACAACAACATGCAGTCGGGCAGTAACGTGTGAATTGCGTTGACTTAGTAGATCCATGGAATTGGGAATGTTGCACAGGCCTGGTGCACGTATGTAGTCTTAACGGTGTAGCTTGTATAATAAACACAACAAAGTTACATATGCACGCATGCACGCATGCGGCTTCTGCTTGGCAATGCGGTCCCGCCCACTTGGGCCAAGTTCAGAGTGTCCCGCTCTTAATTGCTGGCCCTGGATGCCGGCCCGGTCCGCTGCAGAGACAAACGGGCCTTTGTGTGCGTGTGGGGTTGGCCGCGGTCACCGACGGCCTTCTCGCCAGCGTTTCCGTGGGAACCACCAGAAAAGTCAAACAAGCCTCGGGTGTTCGGTCGGCGCCGTCCTTTCGCTAGACGCGCCACGTAGTCTTACTTTGACGCGGCTCACTTCCTCTTTGTTTGCCTACCTGGCGGGTGATTCCCGCCTGTTTGCTTGCTGTCATCCCAACATATGCTGTCCCAGCGCTGCAGGCGTCCCCAATCCAGGTTCTAACGTGGCCAATAGCTTTTTCTAAATGATTTGTTTTGCACCGTGGTTGGCTTCCATGCTGGAGGCGCAACTGACATGCATGCTGGGTGAGCTCAGTTGGCCTTCCTCTATTGTGTTTTTTTAAAGCATGCTGTGCAAGTAAAACAAAAGGGCAGCATCACTAGCCTGCTGAAAACCTGTAGAGTGGGCTTCTGTTTCAAGTAATATTATTTACTGTACACTCCTTTTATTAACATTTCCATATTGGGGGATGGCAATTGAGTCATTCAGAAGCAGGTTGTTTTTTTCCAAATGTTGAAATCCTTTTATGAGGGTTAGAATGAAGATTTTACAACAAAAGTAATTATTTGTTTTATCTTTCAGTAAATCCAAAGAATGTACCTACAATGCAGGTAAGAGCTTTTGTCGCTTTAGACTTGACTTTTATTACACTATTCACCCGGGGTTACCCTCTAAGACCATCAAGGAAAAACAAACGGGAACACCCCTAACAATGTTTGACACTTTCCAGTAAAGCCTGGATGACTAATAAAGCCCGGCTCACCTCTCGCCCTGCAAAAAACCTCCTAGTATGTCATTGGTGGTCTCCTGTGATTTTGGATCTGCATTTGCAATACAAGTGAGTGCTGTAGCCCATGGATTTGTTTCCGCTTCAATGGCTCTCCCCTTTTGAGGGAGCCTAACAATGTAAAGTGATATCAATATTAAGATTCGATTCAGTGATATTACTCAGAGAACAATCCTCAGCAAAATATAGCCAGCTTTCCAGGTGCTGGATTGTTTAAACCCGACTTTACTCAGCGCTGACATTATTTTTCTGGTTTCTCTAATGACTTCTTGTCTCCCAGTGTGCGATGCGTTTGGTCTTATTAAATGTTACCGGTTTTGTACTACCACGGGAAAGCTGTGTATGACACGTTTAGTGCACGGCTGCAGCGTGTTTTTCAAACTTTAGCGGAAAATATACGTGGCCGACATCACTCCTGCTCCTTGCTTAACTCTTTAGCGGCCGCTCTTGTTGTGATCATGTGGGCTCTGTCTGGCCGGACAGGCGGGCTGGGGCGGCGTCTGGTATTGACCGCTTGTATCCGGATCCGCCGGGTCATCACGGCTCGCATTAGCGTTGTGAACGGTAAACCGATATCTGGCGTGACGAGCACCCCGTATCGCGATACTAGCAACGGGGTGACAGTGTGTCTGTAAAGCACGGGACGCCAGAGCCTAGGAGGACGTAAATAGTGTCAGCAGGCTAGTTCTAGCACGTCACTGCAAAAGAATTTGAAAACCAAAATCCAAAGTTTGGAACGTACTGGGATTTTACAAGAAGGCATGGAACCGTACCGTTGGCGCACAGTACGTAGTGGTGGTGCAAAATACATCCTTTTGGAATCACCCGTGTATCTGGAGGTGTTCCTTCCTTCCAATTCCCGTCTACATAATCCACACGCCTCGTCATGTTAGCTTTTGTTCACTTTGCTGAGCGAGCGCTGCCTAGCAACCGCCCTCTTGCACCTACGTTCCGGACCTTGGCTTGGTTTTTCCAGCATCCTTCTACTTTAAAGATGTTGGCGTGACATGAATGTCCCTTTCCCCGCAGAGGACGGCTACGTGAGGATGTTCCTCCGAGGGCGTCCCGTCACCATGCACGTCCCAGACCAGCAGCGGGACAACTACAGCCTGGAGCACAAGGCGGCGCTGCCGGACCGCAAGCTGAAACTGGAATGGGTGTATCCTCCGAAGTTTACGCGCAAAAGCCTGCGTCGGCACAGAAAAGCACGTTTGCCTTCCCTAACCGCGCCGCGAGCAGGTACGGCTACCGCGGCCGGGACTGTCGCTCCAACCTGTACCTGGTGCCCACCGGAGAGATCGTCTACTTCAACGCCTCAGCGGTGGTTCTGTACAACACCGAGGAGCAGCAGCAGAGGCACTACCTGGGACACACCGACGACGTCAAATGGTGACGGGAAAAATACTTTAGCGCACGCCGCGAACGCGTGACGTCATGACGTTTCTCTCCTTAGCCTGGGTGTGCATCCTGACATGGTTACCATAGCAACGGGGCAAGTGGCCGGAAACACAAAAGATGGAAAGGTACGCAAGACACGCACACACAACTATCGTGGAAATCCGTGTGCATGTTGAGGCTCAGGGATGCCCCCTAGTGGCTGGCGGCGTAAAAGAATAAGTCAGGTGGTTCAAAAAGTGACCCTGAGCAAGCGACACATTTTCTTTGATTCATGATGCGTTCGAGGCTGACGGGGGGGAAAAAGTCCTAGAAAGTTTGTGTGCTGTCAAGTTATCGCCACGCTAGGCTGCGTTTTGCGCTTTGCGTCTCTGACTGATTGTGGGACCTCCAGCTGCTGGCTCCTCACATTCGTGTCTGGGACTCGGTGAGCCTCAACACGCTCCACGTGCTCGGGATGGGCGTGTTCGACCGAGCCGTCACCTGCGTGTCCTTCTCCAAGTCGGTAAGCGCAAACCCCCCCTCGCGTGGCCGCATCTTCCCTCGGGTCGGCCCACTTAAGTCCGGTGTCCTCTTCAGAACGGAGGCAGCTTCCTCTGCGTCGTGGACGACGCCAACGACCACATCCTGTCAGTCTGGAACTGGCAGAAGGAGAAGCAAGTGGCCGATGTCAAGGTAGCGTGACCTCTGACCTCCTTTCCACCTCTTCAGAACATCTAACCCGCCTGCCCTCCCGCCTCTTCAGTGCTCCAATGACTCCGTGCTGGGGGCCGTCTTCCACCCCATGGACGCCAACCTGATTGTGACGTGCGGAAAGTCCCACCTTAACTTCTGGACCATGGAGGGGAACACGCTGGCCAAAAAACAAGGACTCTTTGAGGTGACCAAAAAACCAAAACATATTTAAGAAAAATGTTGTGAAGTAAACTCCAAACATAAGGCATTCAAAGGCGTGGTGACTTGTAGTATTGTACACTGGTCACTAGGTGTCAGTAATATTGGGTGGGACACACAAGCACCAGGCTTGCTCGCCGAAACAACAGGCTTGCGTGTGTGTGGCTTCTTACATTGTCCTTCTTCCCCGCTCCTTTTTGAAATGCTGTAAGTGTAGAACAAATGCATTGGCAGGCTAACTAGTTAGCTCGGTAGCTTGCCGTACGCTACGAGCGGCGGCCGTCTTTTATAGCTCTGCAGTGATTCCGCATTAGTAGCAATGTGGAGGGTAAAGGTGACAATAGGGGTGTTATGTCATGTCTACAGGGCTCTAATAATGGTAAAAGAAATATTTATAAAGTATAAAATGTCCCTACTATGTAAATATTCTGTTTATTTATGTAGCTGTCTGAGCTGACACTGACTACAAAAAATTAACTGAATTAACACATTGCTTACATGTGGTTGAACCTGGAACCAATTAACCATGGTAAACGAGGGACAACTGTATTGGGTAATGAGTGTAAAGGTGAACATAGGGTTGTTATGTAATATCTATAGGGCTCTAATAACTATTTAGAAAGTTGTAAACAGGTTTTTGTGCTAACTATGAAAATATTCCTTGTATAAATAAGGAATCCTAATTTGCAGAAATTCACTTATGATTGTCAGGGTTTGGAACCATTTAACAATAAATGAGGGATTACCGTATTTCCTTTGTATGCTAAATTTGTACCTTTTTTTTGGGATGAGGCATCTTATATTAGTATTCAAAATGATACAATTTTTACGTGAGAAATGTCTACACTGAAGTACATGACGCTAAAAACTGCCCTGGACTCCAAATGGTCGAAAGAAAAAAAAAAAGTGTAGCATGGACAACAAAAAAGGACTTACGATGGAGCCTTGAGGTACTCTGAGATGACTTTGACATTTTGTCTACTGATTGAAAAACTTTCTTCTTTTTGTTGTGAAGAAACATGAAAAGCCCAAGTACGTGTTGTGTGTGGCGTTTGCGGAGAATGGAGACGCCATCACTGGAGACTCCAGTGGAAACCTCTACGTCTGGGCGAAAGGTAAACGTCTGTAGCTCCTCGATATGACCGCAGAAGTATCAAATCTTAGACGCTTATGTTGTGATCGTGTTTAGGTGGTAACCGTATCAGTCAGGTGGTGTCGGGGGCACACGAGGGCGGCATCTTCTCCGTGTGTGTTCTCAAAGACGGGACCATGGTGACTGGAGGCGGGAAAGACCGCAAGGTGGTCCTGTGGGACCGCGACCACAGGAAGCAGGCGGAGATGGAGGTCAGGCCCCTCCCCCCTTTTTGTCTCCAATTTAAAAACAATATGCAGTTTTTTGTCGTTTTTGCGTGCATCCAGGTGGGCGAGTCGTTCGGTCCGGTCCGGGCTCTGGCAGAGGGCAAAGCCGGCGAGCTCTTCATCGGAACCACCAAGAATGCCATCCTCAGCGCCGCCTTCCCTGACACCATGACGGCCATCGTGCAGGTGCACACTTTGGCACGTTTTTGTAGCGACGACTAAATAAAGGCGCTCTGTTGCGTCTCAGGGCCACACGGATGAGCTGTGGGGTCTGGATGTCCATCCCTCCATGGAGCAGTTTGTTACCTGCTCCCAGGACAAGCAGGTCCATCTGTGGGACACGATCTCCCATCAGCCCCTGTGGACCAAGAGCATCGAGGTGATGTGGACGCAACATCGTGGCTGGAAGCGTCTCCTAAATGTAACCTTGTTGTGCTGCAGGATCCTGGGAGGTCTGCGGGGTTTCATCCAAGCGGGGCGGTTCTGGCGGTCGGGACCACGTGTGGAAGGTGAGTCTCTCCGGTGTGTTGGGTTAGGGGCTCGCTAGGACGCGTGCACCTCCTCTTCCCGCTGCAGGTGGTTAGTGCTGGACACGGACACCCGGGACCTTGTCTCCGTGCACACGGACGGCAACGAGATCATCTCCAACGTCAAGTACTCTCCAGGTGAGACTGGAAAGCCTTCAGCTTCTCCGCTGAGTCGGGCGCTAACTGTGGTCTGGCGGCAGATGGCAACTTCCTGGCTGTGGCTTCACACGACAACTTTGTTTACATCTACGCCGTGACGGAGAACGGACGCAAGCACAGCCGCGTGGGCAAATGTGCCGTAAGTGTGGCTTCGTGGGGTTACTCGCGTTAGTGTTTTACAAAATGTGTGTCTGCATAACTCTCTTCCTGCCGACTTGCCATGTCCTTTTTGTTTTGGGCCTTCATAGACACAAATTCTGCTTAGCAGCGAGAAGCAAATCTGCTGAAACTTAAATGTAGGGCCAGATGCTTTCCTGATTCGCGCAATTGGCCAATGAAAACGGGATTCCCTGTTGGGTCTCGCGGAATTTGACATAACGTGAATGAAACACTGCCACCGTGAGGAAGAGGAACGTTCGTGCGTGGAATTCGTTCCCCGGCGGGCGGCTCAATCGTGGTGGAATCTCGCTACAAACACTAAACCACGCCCCCTCCTGTACTGAACATGTTGAACTGCCAATAAACACCCGGCGAAGTTGGCGGAACCTCCTCTGACGGCGCGTGAATGGAAGCCAGCGGCGTTAGCTTTGTTTAGCATGCTAGTGCGGCAGTGTATATTTTAGCCGCGTAGTGTTTTCCCGGTATAAGTCGCGTTTTATGCCTGACCACGTGCCGGTTCTGAGTGGAAAAAGCTCGTCTTGACTGTAAACAGACGTTACTCAATTGACATTCCCAACACATAACACACTTTCACCTTCAAAATAAGAGTGCCGTTTGCACAAGGCCCATTTTCCTTAACCAAATGCACGGGCGTTATGGTTTGTTGAAGGTTTCTAGCAATGTGTTCAGAGTTTGACATCCCATTAGAAAACCAAGACGCCTCCATTAAAATGTAGTAATGAACTTTGAACTCATTTTCAAAAGACGTGCCCTCCATCGACCATTTTAGGCGATTTTGAATTGATCTGTCAAGGCACATCGAATATTGTGTACTTCGGCTCTAAAATCATGGAAAGTTAAGACTCGCGTCTTTCAACAGGGAAAAAACCGTTTGTCTTTTTAGCAGTAGAGCACAGGTAAGTTTCAGGCAAATATCAAATGTAGCCAACGTTATATACCACAACACAAGGGTTGTTTTACACCTCAATAACAATTTACAAATAACACTACGGACTAGTAGAAACTTTGCGTTAACAATTCTCTACAATGTGTAACCTTCAGCACGCTACGTTCCTCCACGCTCTTCCACTTCCTCCTCGCTGTCGGTGTGTTTTTTACGTGCACGTGATCTTGCCGAGATGTTATCTAAGCCACTTCTGCCACCTTGTGGCCGTTTTTTTGGCTTAAAACTTCTCTAAAAGTGGCAGGAGAGACATTTAGGCCAGTCATTCTGTAAACGTGTCACTGATGACAAGTCCAGATGTTCTGAATGAGAATGTGGGTCCTTGCTGGTCCTCTTCCAGGGTCACTCCAGCTTCGTGACTCACGTGGACTGGTCCACAGACAGCCAGAACCTGGTCACCAACTCGGGAGACTACGAAATCCTCTTCTGTAAGGTGTCCCACGTGGAGAAACTTCCTGCGTGTACGTGTTAAGCTAAACGAGGGTTTTGGGTTTTTTGTCCAGGGGAAGCGCCCAGTGGCAAACACGTGACCAACATGGACGCCATGCGAAACCTCAAGTGGGCCACGTCCACATGCACTTTGAGCTTCAGCACCTTCGGTACGCATATTTTCATTTTGCATACGCAGACCTCGTCCTTTGGTGCCTTTGTAAGCTTGGCGTGTGGTTGTCAGGAATCTGGCCCGATGGTGCTGACGGCACGGACATCAACGGCGTGTGCAGGTCACATGACCAATCCCTGCTGGCCTCGGCTGACGATTTCGGCAAAGTGCACTTGTTGTCGTTCCCTTGCTCTCAGCCCAGGGTGGGTCTCTGTAACACGCCAAAAGAAAGTTTCGTACGTGGCATCTGATATTGTCCCTCGCAGGCCCCGGGTCATGAGTACGGCGGTCACAGCAGTCACGTGACCAACGTGGCTTTCCTGCACGACGACAGCCGCCTCATCTCTACCGGCGGTAAAGATACCAGCATCCTGCAGTGGGTGGTTGCCTAGGTGACGCCTCACGCCTTCCCCTGGTAGCTGCTATCTCAGCCTCCCGCCCACCAGGGGGCAGCACCTCCTCTGTGCCTGCACGTTAATAAGACACATATACGCTGGATACCATGAATGTTTGACGCCGTCATTAATCTGATGAATGAAACCATAGTTAATGTAACACACACACACTGTTACCGTGAACTTTAGCATTAGCGCTAACCGTGCCTGAACTGTCTGCTGAGGTATTCACTTTCATATCGCATTGTTAGCATTTGAGCGAGCGCCCGTCCTCCGACTGCAGCTCGGAAGGGTGTTGCAAGCGTCCTTTGGGTTATTTTTACGCCTCCCGCGAACTCCGCGTTAGACTCGCTCGCCTTCGTGGAGAATCTTCTTCAGGTCCAGAATGATGACGATGATTGTTAATTGGTTTATGCTGGGCGTGTGGTTGTGTGCGTTGGCCACTGGCTGGCGCTGTGGTGCAATGATGGCATGAGCTCAGCTGCCCTTCTTCCCAGATGCTGTTAACAAGGTCTACTAGAGTCCATATGTGCTGCATAAATACATACGTATGTCATGCAGCATGTCTGAGTGGCTGTGCTTTTAATATTTAACTCTCATTGTTGTTGTTGTGGTGAGTGTGATTGTAGGCGTGTCACTTGTTCACCGACTGCTTAGCTGTGTTTGGCCTTCTGGTTTGTTAATAAAGTTTTTACCCACTCGAGTGTTTGCGGTCTTTACTAGATTAAAGAAAATGAATCAAGTCCTTTCAAGGACCGAGTCCGTCATACAAGAAGAAGTTGCCATTTTTCTGACCGTATCCTTACCAGATAAGTTGCAGGGTTATGATAATAATATTACAATGAAAGATATAACGTTTATTGTGACAAGTCATATTTGGAGACGGAGAAGTTAATAGTTGTAATATGATCAGAACATTTGGAGGAAAGAGTCGGACTATAAGAGCAAAGTTATGGCGGCAAAGTTGGTAACGTTCTAAAAAAAGTGGCAATGTAAGATTTGGTAAAAAGAAGTTTGCTTTTTTGGGGGCACATGTTATGATGGTGATGTTGTATATTATGACAACATAGTCCTAATACAGTATTTGGAGGGGGAAAAGTCAAAGTAGTTTAAGAATATAAGGAGAAGTTATCTGACAGTCATACTACATTAAGGGAAGAAGTCTTACAGTAGTCTGAGAAAGTATCAGTCCAACGGGACTAACCTGATGAAGTTCTGTTATTAGTACAATTTTATTGCTGCATGGCAAACAAGTTACCTGTAGGTGCAGTAGATTCTCAGAAAACAAGACTCAGCATTCTTGATGTGAATGCTCTTAAGGCTGTGCAATTAGTTGAAAAGGGTGTGTTAAAAAATAGCAGTGTGACGTATTCAATCAGTGATCAATACTGTGAAAAAATGTTGTGAATCAGGTGGCCCCCATTTTCGAATGAAACCAGCACTTGTTGCATTTCTCTTAGAAAGCCTGAGGAAAATGGCTCGTTCAAGACAGTGTTCAGAAGAACAGCGTACTTTGAAAACACTGATTGGAGAGGGAAAAGCTTATGAAGTGGTGCAAAACAATGTTGGCTGTTCAGCTAAAATAATGTCATTGCCTTAAAATGGAGAGCAAAACCAGAGAAATGTGGTAGAAAAAGGAAGACAACTATTAAAATGGATTTATGAATAACCAAAATGGAAAAGGCTCAGCCAATGATCAGCTCCATGTTGATCAAAGACAGTCTGGAGTTACCTGTAAGTACTGTGACAGAAAACATCTGTATGCAGCTAATCTATTTACAAGAATCCCCTGCAAAGTCCCTCTGTTAAAAACAGACATGTGCAGCAGAGGTTACAATTTTCAAAAGAACACATCAACTGGCCTAAAGAGAAATGGAGGAACGTTTTGTGGACTGATGATAGAAAAATTGGCCGCCCGGTGGCTGAATGGGTAGCATGTTGGCCTCACAGTCAGGAGGTTCTGGGTTCGAATCTCTTTGTGGAGTTTGCATGTTCTCCCCATGCGTGCGTGACTTTTCTCCGAGTACTCCGCTTTCCTCCCACATTCCAAAAACATGCATGTTAGCTTAATAATGGATGGATGGCGACACTAAATTGTCCATTAGAGTGTGAATGTGAGTGTGAATGCTTGTATGTCGTTGTTTGTCTATATGTGCCCTGCGATTGACTGGCGACCCTGCCTGTACTGGTGTACCCTGCCTCCCGCCCAAAGTCAGCTGGGATAGGCTCCAGCATACCTGCAACCCTAATGAGGATAAGCGGTATAGAAAATGAATGTCAGGAAAATTGTTCTTTTTGGGTTCGAGGGCCGCACACAGTTAGTGAGACGACCCCTGAGCTCTGAATTGAAGCCACAGTACAGTGAAGACAGTGAAGCATCATGATGTGGGCATGCTTCTCCTACTATTTATCCCATAGCAGGGATCATGGATCAGTTTGCATTTCTCCCAATACTTGAAGAGGTCTTGAAATGGGTGTTTCAACAAGACAATGACCCCAAACGCAAAGTAAACCAGTAAAACGAATGTTATGGAGGGGTCAGCCCAATCCCCGGACCTTCACCCAATGGAGAACTTGTGGGGTGCCATCAAAAATGCTGTTTGTGAAGCAAAACCAAGAAATGTTCATGAATCGTGGAATGTTGTTAAAGAACGTTGGAGGGGAATAACAGCTGAAAGGAGCCACAAGTTGGTAGAGTCCATGCCACACAGACGTGAAGCAGTTCTAAAAAAACTAAATATTAGTTTAGTCCTTCACAGGATCGCCAAATCCTGCAAACACAAACGTTTGTACTAAATATAGCTTTGAGTTTGTAAAGTCAACGGCAGACACTGCTTTTTTTTTTAAACACACCCCTTTCAACTAATCGCCCAATTACACAGCCTTAAGAGTGTGCGTGTTTTCTGAGAATCTACTGCACCTACTGGCAACTTGTTTGCCATGTAGCAATACAAATATACTAATGACAGTGATTGATCTGATTGATCACATTGCAATGCTATTATTTTAAACACTACCGTTAGTCGTAAGAAGAGAAAAAACTGTGATTTTATGAAGTTGTGTGCAGGAAAAATGGTGTCATACTGCATATTATGACAGTACAGTCGTACTATTTGCAGGAAGAAGTCAAAATGTGAGAAATAAGTTGTGAGTTTCTGGTGTTCATCTTCAAAATATGAAAAGAATATTACAGCAAGAAAGGTCTATTTCTGTGATATCATTCATTAATATAATTGTTATGTCTGTTGTAGCTAAAAGCTGGTATTGTTTCTTGCTATGGAGACAAAAAAATAACATGAAATATGAATTTTGATGCTCTGACAAACACATGCTCCTCGGAGGGGAGACAGAGCAAACGTTCCAGAACACTTTGTTCAGCTGGAAGATTGCGGCAGTCTGAAGTCTGGACCACAAAGTGCACGACAAGCTGGAGGCCCAGCCAGACTTGATTTGGAAGATGTATGAAAGTTTTGAACTCTTTAAGAAATATTCCTGCTGTGTGTGTGTGTGTGTGTGTGTGTGTGTGTGAGACCGATCTGTTAGTGATGATGCAACATTACATCATGAGGACCTGTTTGTCCTGCACAGCAGGGGTCCGGCACCATGCACGCAAAACAGCAATGATTACAAAAAGTCACATTTAAAGAATAATTTTGTAAATAACTACGTGGATGTGAATGCGTGTCAATTTTGGAAATGAAAGTTATTACTTTATTAGAAAAAATCAATTATAAAATACAAAGTTTTTGCGTGTTTATGTTTCGTTTGGATGTGCGTTTTTTCCCAGCGGTCCCTGAACGCACCACTTTCCCGTGCTAAGTGGAAGTTTCTCTGACTTTTGACTTTTTCTTTCGGCCCTTCTTCCTTTGCCGCGTTGTTGCTCCCGGATGCTGGTGCTGGGCGGGACTGCGGGAAGGTGAGCTTCAATGACGTTGCCATGTGTGCGCTGAGAGTAATCGTCCGTGTTTATTTGACGTCATTAATTGGCGCTAGCCAGATTTGGAGGATCGGGAGTCATCGTCCGTGACTTCCCCCACAAACGTGGCAGTGAAGAAAGTAGTTCCGGCTAGTTGGTTGCTGCCCAGCTAGCCAAAAACGGCTAGCCATTAGCTGCAGTGTTCCGGTTTAAGCTACGTTCTAGAAACGGTATGTGTCGGTTGTGCTTTTCGGTAACATTTCGGTTGGTTTGGCCATCCCAGACAGTCTTGAAAACAAACGGTTCGTTGGTGTTTTAATGGATCAATATCGCCGGTAAGGCAAAATTGTACTGCAGCGTGAAGTATGAAAAAGCCCAACCTACAGGTAAATAACAGCAATTGAAGGCAAGGTAAAACACCAACGATAAAATGACGCGCAAAAAGGTCTGAAGGAAAGTTGTTTCTGGTGCCGTTTCCGCTAGGGGTCAGTAGTGGGCAGTAGGAACTACGAGTAGAAGGCTTCTCGGTCAAGAGAGCCGGTTCTTTTGGCCGCGTTCATTAAAAAACCCGGCTCTTTCGACTCCCAAGTGGCTCCTCACATGTTTTTAATTCACGCTATAATATATATCATAATTCTAATATCATATAATAATTTACTACCAAATTATGTGTATTGTGTAAAAAATAATTACTAATGTCAAAAAATACATGATATAAAATGTTTACTATTAAAATGATTTATTTAAATCCTCAATGAACAGCTACAAAAATCATAACACCCATCTCAATAGAAAGTCAAATATCTGCATGCAAATTTCTACGTATTTACAGTCCAAAAAAAAAACTCCTCCGTGTGTCAAAGTGAATTCATCTGTGCCGGTGTCAAGCTGTGGCCGTCGTAAAAGCTCCATGACAAGTGCAGGCAACGTTTCAAGTCACATTTTAACGTGCTTAAGTCTCAGACAAGTGTAAAAAGAAGTGAAGCGCTAACTGCTCCCCCTTTGAAGATGAAAAACGCCGGGGAGAGGTATCAGGAAGGCCGTTGACATGACAACTGAATAATAATGACTATATTGTTTGACATGGATACTGTCACCGCGCGGCCCTTTTGTAGGCAGTTAAACTGTGTGTCTGCTGGCACACATCCAAAGATGCGTGATTGTTTTGTCGGTATGTACCGTGTAAGTCAGGGCTGTCCCAGCGTCTTTCCCCAAGGATCGCATACACCAAAACCAAAGGACAAAGCTTTGTGTTTTTAAGTTTGTGTGTTTTGGAAGAATAGAAAAATAAAGTAGGCAGAAAACAGCAAAGGCAATACAGGAAGAACTACAAAGTAAGAGTCTCAGAACAGGAACTAAAGCATAGAAGTGCTAACTAAACTAACTGTCACGCAGGCTACAGACAGAGCATGACAGTACACCCATCTTAAGGACATGCCTGGCGGAGCCAGCAGGACCTCTCTGGGGTGCGGGCCAGGATGGTGAAACCGGCAGAACCAGCAGCCGGGGGGACCCCTAGTGTGGGTGGCCAGGACGGCATTATGACACGAGGCTAGCCGGCCCTCCTGGGGGTCAGCCGGGATGAAGTACGAGATAGAGGTGGGGGGACCCCTCCAGTTGCATGGCCTTCAAAGGGCTGGAGGTGGGCAGCTGCAGGATTGAGAAGGAGAGCACTGGTTCCTCCCGCCCTGACGCCCCAGCTGAAAGAACTGGTGGCTTGAAATGCCGAGACAGGCTTGAGGAGACATGGGGCGGGCTTTGGGGGGAGTCTGTGGCTTGATGAGCCAAACTGCATGAACAGGGGGAGGACTGACCTCATGGAGTTGCACTGCGGTCAGTATGGACTTTGAGGAAGGCAGCAGGAGCTGGGAACGTCAAGGCGCGGGGGTTGGAGGTGAACTGACCTCCTCTTGGTGTTGCGCTGGGGACAACGAGCATACGAAGGAGGGCAGCAGGTGGTTGGAGCGCCGAAGGGTGCGCTGACCTCCTTGTGGCGTCGCATGGGTGGGCACAAATACAGAGATGAGGAGGAAAACTGGAGCTTGGCGGCCTCGTTACCCACGACTGAGCCTAATGGGTGCAGGCCCGATCAGCACACGCTCACTATCGTGCCCCGCCTCCACTGCCTGGCTCCAGAGGGGGGCTCGAGTGACCCGACTCTGGGCGAGGGAAAACAAACTCCATTGTGGCAGTCCATCATCAGGGTCTATTGAGCCGCTCTTTGTCTGGTCCCTCCCCTAGGACCAGGGGCATGAAAGCCTTGGGTTGGGCTGGGATGACAATCAGCACCACCAAGTCCGGGTCCATTGTTCTCGCCCAGAAAGGGTGGAGAGCCATTTCTGGTTCAGGGACGAAGTCCTGCTCCAAGTGGAGAAGTTTAAGTACCTGGGGGTCTTGTTCACGAGTAAGGGAAGGATGGAATGTAAGATGGACAGGCGGATTGGTGCAGTATCTGCAGCGATGCGGACTCTGCACCGGTCCGTCGTGGTGAAGAGAGAACTGAGCCGAAAGGCACAGCTCTCAATTTACCGGTCAATGTGCGTTCCTACCCTCACCTATGCTCATGAGCTTTGGGTAGTGACCGAAGGGACATGATCGCAGGTACAAGCGGATGAAATTAGTTTTCTCCGCAGGGTGGCTGGGCTCTCCCTTAGAGATAGGGTGAGAACTCACCTGAGAGAGACTCGGAGTAGAAGTACTGCTCCTCCACATTGAGCCAGCCGAGGTGGCTCAGGCATTTGGTTAGGATTCCCCCCGGGCCCCTCCCCGGGGTGGTGTTCAGGGCACGTCCGACCGGCAGGAGGCCTCGGGGAAGACTTAGGACACATTGGAAAGACTATCTCAACTTTCCTGGGATCCGCCTGGAGGAGCTGGACAAAGTGGCTGGGGAGAGGGAGGTCTGGGCTTCCCTGCTTAGGCTGCTTCCCCTGCGACCCGACCTTGGATAAGTGGAAGAAAATGGATGAATGCATACAAAACCTGTGTGCCAGTAATTTATATTTAATGAACTACATTTGCTGAGTCGTAGTACGTTCTACTGTATCTCCAGCTCTATGGTTGGCATCACACTTTCCTTCCTTGCCATCACTGCTGCCCCTGTGTGGGAGCTTTACACAAAAAACTGCAAAAGTTTTCAAGAGCTCCACGTTGTACCTCCACACACTAACATGTGAAGCGAGCGTCAGGTGTAAACGTGCATTCACCTCCTGCAATTATTTTACATTCCATAATTGTTTTCGGGTGATTAAGCCTGTTTATTTATATTGGCATGCAATGTCCCCTACAGTGAACAATATCTAGTGAATACTCTTTTCCAATATCATGTTAATATATCAGTCATGTATATGAATGAATTGATACTGCAAAGGGCATATTTTTGCATCTTGATGCATTTTATATTCGAAATTGGTATCTTGAAAGTGACTACGCTGCCAGAACCACCTCAAAAGAGTCTACCTTTAAAAACACAATAAACGCATTGCTAGGTTCTCCGGAGGTGAAGGAAGAACAGCAGGTCATGTGACAAGCGTGCCACCCACCGAGGACAACTCTTTGAACTTGAAGCTGCCGCATTCCTTCCTACGCATCGTTTGGATTAAAAGGCAGTTGCCTCAAACTTTGACAAAGTGTTGTTTACGATGAGAAGACTCCAGTTGACTTCAGGCTTGATGAACGAGCTCCGCACTGCGCAGTTTACCGCTG
Source organism: Oostethus manadensis (assembly GCA_024372805.1). Classification (NCBI taxonomy): domain Eukaryota; kingdom Metazoa; phylum Chordata; class Actinopteri; order Syngnathiformes; family Syngnathidae; genus Oostethus; species Oostethus manadensis. Next base: position 298,279 of record QODF01000289.1, on the reverse strand, counting down.
CTGTGTTCTAACCCTAACTTTAACCCGTCACTCAACCGCCCCTCAGCACTAATGATGCGTGAAGGCTTCACGCTGCAAAGAGAAGAATACAGAGCAGCGTCCCCGTGCACTGAAACAGGAAGTGTGGAGCACCAGTCTATCAGCAGCTGGAACACGCCTCCTCCCTCCATCCTCACCCCTGCCCTCCCGCTCCTCCTCCTGGCTCAGTGTGCCTCAGCTTGCCGCCGCCGTGGATGTTAGTCAAGCTGATCTCAACCTCTTCGTTCCTGTCTGGACAAAATAACACTTTTGACTTTTGTTCCTCTGCTGGATTGGAGTTGTTTTTGTTTGTTTGTGTGGCGGTCAGCAACAAACTTAATGTGAGTATGAACCTTTTTTTATTTGACTAGTATGTGTGACATCACTGCAACAATGACACATACGGAGAAGTTATTAAGCATTAGAAGTTTGCCCTAAAACAGAAAAAAACTGGCTGACAAATAAAAAGACAGAGGAATGGCAATAAATGATCTTTGAAGGTTCCACTCAGTCGCTGTAGAGCATTGTATCCCTCGGCGCCCATGCTAATGCACCACATAGTTGTAATTATAGGAATCAGGTTTGCGGTTTGTAACTTTTCCCGATCCAAAAAGATGCTAGGATGTTCCGAAATTGTAACAGACAAATGGCAAAGGGACTAAAATTCAACTTAACATCTAACAATAACCTTGACGTAACCCAAACCTACCAATAACCCCCTGAAACGATAGGTAACCCAAGCCTAACTGCTAATTCAAAGCTATCCCTGATCCAAACACAGCCTCAAATCTACTCCTAACCCTAAATCCTAATCCAAACACAGTCCCAAAACTAAGCCTAACCTTAATCTAAACAAACACAACCCTAAATCTAACACTACTCTGAATCAAAACTCACCTCCTAATCTAACCCTAAAATCCAAACACAAATTAAAATGTACTCCGTTAATCCTAATCCAAAAGGTTTGGACCAAACACAACCCTAAATCTAACCGTATCCCAAATCCAAACCCAAGTTTAAACCTAAATTTACAGTACCCCAAATCCAAACCGAACTCTAAAACTAACCCTTAAATCCAAAAACACCCCTAAACTTATCCCTAAACTCTAACCCAAATGACTTGGACCGAACCCAACCCCAAATCTAGCCCCTAAATCCAGACCCAACTCTAAAACAATCCCCTTAAATCCCAAGACACTCCTAAACCTATCCCTAAACGCTGACTCAAATGGCTTGGACCAAACCCAAATCTAGCCCCTAAATCCAAACCCAACTCTAAAACAAACCCTTAAATCCAAAAACAATCTTAAACCTATCCCTAAACACTAATCCAAGCGGTTTGGACCAAACCCAACCCATAATCTATCCCTAGCCCCTCAATCCAAACCCAAACCAACTCTATCCCTAATCCTTACCCAAACACAACCCTCAACCTTAACTCAACCCTCAACCCTGAAACCATAGTCCAGCACACTTACCAAAACCCTGGTCCGAACACAAATTCAAGGCCGACTCTACCACTGAAACTAACCCCCAGCCTAACCCTAACATAACCACCAACCTGTACACAACCAACACCGGCCACACCTACTTTTTCTATACGGTCTTTCTTTACCTCGCATCTCCTTGTGGTGTGTGGTTGCCATTGACAAGCACGGTTATGTTCTGTTTGTGTTCACGATGCGCTATGTCAGAGAGGAACACGGTAGTTGAAAGCGAACGAAGAGGACGCCATGGTGGCGCCATGGTGGAGTCACGGTAATGAAGTGACGTCCGCTTGATGGATCACTTCCTGCCAAAGAGTCTTTGGTAAGAAGGTCGGGAATATGACTGTGGTTTTGCATGACTGAGCTTGGTCCGGGGCTGCACTGCAAGCACGTGGTCGACAACGTTGAACTCGAGTAGTCTGGGAATCTTCAGCCTGCAGCACAAATGTTTCCCGACGCTCCAAACAATCAACAATGGATCCTAAGTTCCTCCTCCAGAATTCCTGCTTTCCTCATTTCTGGTTGCGTAAATCCCTCGACTGTCTCTTCTGCCTGGCCTTTTTCTTGCTCTTTCATTCATCCCCTCCAAGACACATGTATTAGAACATCATATTAAATGAAGAGCACCAGTCGGACGTGGAACCTTGAATTCAGCCTAAGAAGGATCTGAAAGTCCACTCAGAATCTGGAATGCAGAAACGTGCCTTCTTGTCTGAGGTTGTACGGCTGTCAGAAGGTTAATAGTGAAAGTAAAACATAAAGAAAATGCTCAAATGTTCCCTCCAACATGACCTGACACAACCTACATCAGATGGTAAAATGGTTTGTGAAACATTAGCCGTGCCCTTGAAGCCAGACTGACGCCTGCGGTCCACTAAGAGCTTTTTGCTAGATTTAACCTGCAGCTTCCTTATCAAACACACTTTCAGAAGCAAACATGCAGAAGAACAGGAGAGTCAACTCAAACATCCACAGAGCCAAACACAGAGGTTGCGGGGATGCCACCAAGAACGTCTGACTGCAAAAGGACTTTGCGTAAACGTGGGCAGGAAGTCAGCAGGTCTGCGTCACACAGAGAGAGACGGCGAGATAATGGATGTTTTGGTGGAGACGACAAGCTAAGAACTAGACAGGGAAGATGTGTCGTCGACATCGTGTCCTCGGAGGACGAGGGGGGAGGTGCGCTTAAGAGCTGCTGTGGTTCACTAATAATGGTGATTAAGAACAGCTGATGAGGGTCAACATCCACTGGTGATTACACTGGTCATGTGACGTGCTTTACTATGTCCTTTGTCTTTTTTTAGACTAAAAATGGCCTATTTTTGAACCTCTAAACCAGGGGCGTCCACCTTTTTCCAGCAGGGGCCACATAGAGAAGAATAAAAGTGGGGACTCTTTGATATTTTGTAAAGCACCACATGTAGATAAGCTACATGTGTTTTACATGTATGTGTGTAAAGCCTATACATAGAGATGTATAAAGGATCTATATATCTATATAGTTGTACAGTATGTAAACAGTATAGAGGTATATGTATGTGTATATATATATATATATATATATACTGTGTGTGTGAATATGCGGGCTGGCGTGGGCAATCCAAATGTTGGCGATAACGCTCCATGTAGTGATTGCCATTCACCACTGAAAAGGGGAGAAGGTGGCTAAAGTTTACCATTCCCATTTTCGTTTCCTTTTAAAAGTGTTCCATTTGGGACATTTCTCATGTAGCATCCTGTCAAACATGATCTAACATCACTGGGACGGTTCATCAGTGAAACCAATTGCACGCTCCTCTGTTGTCATGGCGATGTGACATCTAGCATGTTGCTCATGTTCACCGCTGGTGTGACATTCTCCGACCCTTTTACACGCCGTCAGGATCAGATGTGATTTGGAACGATTGCTTTCAAATAACTAGTCTTGCATTTTCTCTTGATTTGTCTTCATTTGCAACCATGTATCATTTCTCGTCAGTCTCTCCCTGGTGAGTAATAACACGTTGCCGCTTCTCAACAACATGACAAGCATCCATCATTGGTCTCATCTTTCCCTTTTTCAAATGTTTTATTTGCTTCTTTAAATCTCATTCGTTGAAAACAAAAGTTTTTGATGGATGTGATTTGTTTAGAGTAGCGTGTGGGTTGAGATGTATCGACCTTGCGGGGATTCTGGTATCCATCCATGCATTTTCTGTGCCGCTTATCCTGCATTAGGGTCGCAGGGGTATACTGGAGTCTATCCCAGCTGACTTCAGGCGAGCGGCGGGGTACACCCTGGACTGGTTGCCAGTCAATCGCAGGGCACATATAGACAAACAACCATTGGCACTCATATTCATACCAATAAACAATTTAGAGGCGCCAATTAACCTAACATGGCTGTTTTTGGAATGCGCGAGAAAACCAGAGTTCCCGGAGAAAAGCCACATACGGAGAGAACATGCAACTTCCGCAAAGAAAGTTTGTAAATGTTTGAAGTTCTCTCCCGCTTGCCATCCAGTCACAGAACAACAATATCAAAAATGTACTGCTGGTGATTAAAAAAAAGATGTACAGTATATAGGACCCGCGACCTTAATGAGGAAAAGCGGTATAGAAAATGGATGGATGTATATAGGCCTATGGGCTCCTGGATTTACCTGGCTCAGGTGGTAAGAGTGATCGTCTCCCAACCTGAAGGTTGCTGGTTCAATCGTCCGTTCTCCTGTGATCATGACAAAGTATCCTTGGGCAAGATACTGAACCCCCAGTTGCTCCCGATGCTGTGTTATGCGTTTATAGTTTCAAAGGTTTAAAAGTGAGAGACCATTTACCATGATGGCATCAGCAAATCGTGTCTAAAGCGTGTAAACAGCCAACAACCTGACGAACGTTCCGTTTGGGCTGTCTCCGTCAGATACTAAACTTGGTTACGTGAGGCGGAACCAAGACTTCTTCCTTCAATACTACTGAAAGCCATTTATAGGAAAATCATGGACGGTTTGGCACTTATTGATGATGCACATTTCCCATAGATCTTGGCAAGATGGAGTTCAACAGTGTTTCTCAGCTTCTTTAACAAATTGCTTCCACTCGCAACTTTCTTTGGCCCCATGTCGGGTCACTTAGAAGTCAATTTGAAAAATGCATGAACAGTGAGCCAGCAGTGCCCAGGGTGCTTTACTTGGGCATTCAGTGTTGCGGAACAATACAGTGCAGAGCACACAGGCTAGTTTATTATGTGCGATATTGTTCCAAAACCCACAGGGTGCATGAAAAGTGAAACATTTTTTGGAAAAATGTTGACAAAAAATAAATCATAGGGATACTGGGGTATACAAAAACCGACTGTATTGACTGTCATTCAAATCCTTTGTTATTTTGCCACCAAAACCCCCCTGTGTCCAATAACTCATTACCTGAGTTTGCAAATACTATGTTCCGTATGTAACCCGGCGTGGCCATATATACCAACATACATCTGCAAAGCCACATTGGCTGGCAGTAAAAATTAGGGCTGCCGAAGTTAGCACGTTAATGACACTTTAACCCTTGGACCAAACTGTACTTTGAGGAAGTAGCAGCGACTACGGAACCACATGTGGGAACAAATACTGAGGCGAAACGGAGAAAGAAAAGACTATGTTGATTGGTACATTTAGCTGCAAAGCCCTGGCAGATGGCTTTCGCAACAAGACCAAAGTTTTTTGTGTGTGACTTATATGTAATTTGCCACGGACTCCGTCCAGTTGCCAGAGTAGGCTGTGAGATGGTCCTTAATCACTGCCGGTATTTTTTTTAATTGTCATTTACGCAGCGGTATCTTGCCATATGAGGGTCCCCACTAGTTTTTAGACGTGATCCGTCTCTCGAGAATTGGGACTCGAGTCCACACCTCTGGTCAAGTCTATTACTTCTGGCGTCCCACAGGGAACTGTTCTCAGATCTCTTTGCTACACATGAAAAACGGGTGTTAGTCTTCTAGCAAACACGCCAATACATCAAACCTGTTCCCCACTCACGTTATCATCTAACCAAGTTCACGTATCAATCGTCCGACTGCGGATCGTATCTTTGTCGTGCCCAGCGGCAGGAAATTGAAGAAACGAAAAAGGAAAGGTAGGCCGCGTGTCACTCAACACTTCAACCACAACACACGCGGCCAATCAGGCAAGAAGAGGCAAAACAGGAAGCGACACAGGAAGCAGCCGCGTGCTGACACAACTAAGCCAATATCATGATGCCTTCAAGAGCTCACCTGTTTAACTGGAAACGCTCGTTAGAAATCACACACACAAGTACCGGAATATGATCCATTTGAGGGTGACCTTTATGTGTGAAAAGACACAACGTGTATGAAAATATTGCGCAACTTCCCCTTCAGGTTCACGTCCTTGTTTGAGGTGGGGCTGCTACGACGCACCTCTCATGTTCAGCCTTCACATCTACCGTATGCACGTGTGCGTGTGTGTGTGTGTGTGTGTGTGTGTGGGCGGCCACTCGAGTTACCTCTAATCTGTTAACACACATTGTCTCCCTCCCTCTCTCACCCGCACACAAATGAGCGGAGAGTGAAGGTTTTCCGCAGTGAAAGTGCTAACATCACATGCTAACCTCTACTGGAAGAGGCTAAAAATACACACTTGTTAGTCATGTGACCAAGGTTATCATCAGTGTTGTCCACAGAGTGACTGTATATATGTGACGGTGTGTGTTCCTGTGCTCGGAAACAAATCAGATGCTGCAACCGAAATGAAAAGACCCTCCCGGGTGATATCATACATCATCTCGCACACGCTTGCACACACTTAACGTGACGCCAGCGAGATGAGCACAATAAAGCAGAGGGCGACGTGGGCGTTTATTGAAGTCGTTAATTTCGGGGTCAAGCTCTGCGAGACGTAACGAGGCGACCACTTGAGCGTGGAATAATCATCAAGCTCAATTTACAACCTCCATTGCCGTTCTTTCCTCTTTCTCAGCGTGGGCTGTTGGGAACGTACGCCCTCCAGCCCATAAAGGCAAAACTCAGGCCCGCGCTGCAGTTTCATCCGGCCCACGGAACTGTTCGGAAACTAGCATTGAGATGGCCCATCCAGCAAAGTTCTCGTAGGCAAGCGATTCCTCTGGTATTACTTCACAACTATTCTTAACTCATTCCATCCCAGCCATCTTTCAAGGCGCACAGAATATCGTGTTCTATGGCTGTATAAACACGGGACATACCAAAAGAAACATTAGACCCTCCTCTTTCATCAAAAAAAAAGTTTGTGTCCATCTTTTTCCGCTCTCCAGTAATCGGAAGTAGAATTTGGGTAAGTTTCAAGGAAATATCTGTTCCCGACTAAAAAAAAAAAGGAAAAAACATCTTTTTGTGAAAAGATAAATTTCAAGCATAACACCAAATAGCCATATTCCAGATAGCCTGTAGCCAAAAATATCTAAACTACACCACAAAATAACACAAAAAAAGATAGTTTTTACATCAAACTGCAATGTATTTCCAACTATAACACCATCAACTGTTTGAAACTTTCACATTTGCAACTGAACTGTGTTAATGCATGTGTGTGCGCACGTGTGCATGCGTTTCCCTACAATGCGAAACCTTCTGCACCGCTACACTACTCCACTCTCTTCCACTTCCTGCTTGCTGTTGCCTGTGTTTTTACATGCATATGATCTGTGCCGAGCTCTTTTGAAACGCACTTCTGCCACCTTGTGAGCGTTTTTATGGCTTAAAATTGTGTAAAAGTGACAGCCGTTAGTGTGCAGTGGCGTCGTCACCTTGTAAAAAAAATTATAATTACATCTTTGGTATTAAATGAGTTAATAAGGTGCCATATTCAGACCAAAGGTTCAAATAATTTAACCGTGCGGGGCTAAACCTTACAGGACTTGAACTATTACACCCTGTCTGTACAGAATAGCACCTTAAAGAGGCGTAAGACAGACTCGAGTTCTTATGGGTCAGGCACTGAAGTGAACTTGATTCACTCCAGTTACCCCTCACAAAGTAATAAGGTCCCCCCCGACTTTTCTTGGCTAGTAGCAGAGGTGAGTAATTGAATGAGTTAAAGGGGAACTATAGGGGAACTATTAGGCTTTTCTGACCAGTAAATGTTTTTACAATGTGGGACCCTCGTGTTAAACGATGCCGGCGCTTCGGATAATGATCTTTATGTTTTTGGAAGTGAGCCCTGAAAGCTCTTTTGGATGGCTCTACCCGCTGTGGTTTTTACAACACCGAGTTCCACTGACGTCACAAAACCCAGAATTCCTTGTACGGGCAGCAATGGCTCCCAGGAAATGTTTGTTCGGGTGTGAGGGAAAGCTCATTTTGTTTAGCAATAAGAAGCGGGACTGGTTGCTAAACTGTTGCTGGAGTCCGACGCCTTTCCAACATTACTTGGTTGCGTTGAAGAGTCAGAAGGGCAAGCTGGAAGGAGGAGTAAATTACACAGAGCGGTTGAGCGTGAGGCAGGAAACCCAAGGAAACACTCCTGGAAAAGACGCAGTCTAGAAGCTCTAGAAAGAGTTCTGTGCGGGTTATCGTGTGTAGCTGAGTCCAGAAGTCAATACAAAGGCCCGGAAATGAGTATACAAGGTCCCCTTTACCGTAGACGAGTACCAGCGAGTCCTGATTCAGTATAAAACTTGAGTTTTTAATGATTTGTTCTCCAAGAGGCGTGTAAACGTGAACGCGCTGTTTTCGACAGCCTTGTTATTAGAGTAAGTAAGATTATGTTGACTCATGTGCTTATATTTTGGCTTCCTTCTTGTTTTGCATCCTCCAGTTCCTGCACGGGACGTTTCACGCAGGAAGTGACACACGGCAGTCCAGTGATGTCATGGGGTTTTCATTCCCAGTCTGAAATTCCAGAAACACTTGGAATGAGTTGTGTGAGCCAGCAGGAAAGGAGGGAAGTGTCCGGTAAAGTTGAACTTCATTTCAGGCACGAAGCCTCCATGAATTAATCATGAAGCGTAGGACCACTTATAAATATCAGCGTCATTGTTTGCCTGCCGGTAATGAGCATTAGGGCACGGCGGTGGGCGTTTGTTTGCGTGTGCACTCAGCGTGCTGTCGGCGTGGGCCGTGCACGCAGAGTCAACTTGTGCACACAGATGCACGCTGAAGAACATTTCTCCCTCACGAAAGCACCTGCCATACAGCTGGCACGATGCTTTGCTCCCATTGGATAGCATTAGCGGCACATCACTCAGGCGTTCAGGAGACCTCCCGCTTGGGTCTTGTGTTCCGGCCCTTCTCCTTACGCGCATACATTAGGGATGCGGCGATGCTGTAAAAATGGGATGCATTTGGAGGACCGCCTTCTCCCTCGTTCCTATCAAGTCCACCTGGGTCGCCAAGGCAGCGCTTTCGAGAAAAGCCGGAGTGACACGACGAGACAGTCGGGCTCCTCTGTGGCTTGTTGAGTGACTTCCTGTTGCAGTTGTGTAACTCTGTGGGACTTCCTGTCTTTGTTGTGTTTTCCAGTCCAGTCAGCATGAGCACCTGTGTCTGCTGTTTATAGACGCATAGTTCACATGCTCGAGGACCTTCCTAGAGTTTTCCTGCTTTCCCTGCCGCGGCCATCTTTGTTGAAATGCAAAGGAGCGCAAGGTTTGGAATTGTCTGTAAAAACGACTTGATGTTTTTGTTAAGCTCTGAGGATCCGAAACTTGCTGACTTGTGTTTGACTTGTAGTGTCTTTGCCTTGACGTGCTTTAGACTCAGATAAAACTTAAGACATTGGACTCCAGTGTATACATTTAGGGTCAATGGTAGCCTCTGTGGATCCTTCCTGGCACGGAGGTTCTGTGGTAGCTCGCTTTTTGTTATTATTTGTTCCAAAAGGTTCAATGTACAAGTTTAGTTTTTGTACAAGTATGTACAAGTTTTTCCCCCATAGGAAATAATGTAAATCCAATTAATCCATTCCATTCCAGAAACCCAAAAAAGAAATTTTACCTAGAATAATTATTGAAAACATTGTTAAATCCTAAATGATGAATGAATGGAATGAATGAAAATATTGCTGACGCAGACGAGACCGAATTCAATATTAGCGTCTTTATGAAATTGCTGGCACTCGCTTTCTTTGGCCCCGTGGCGGGTTATTTAGCAGTGAACACATAAGACTGTTTTTTGGGGCGTTCGATTTCAGTACAGAACACATGGACTCGTTTGTTAGTACTTTTTTATTACTGTAGGAAGACCGAGTCAAAAGGTTACCAACCATTTTTGACGCAAACCGACCAAAAGAAAAAAATTGGGCGTACGAAAACTGAGGTTATTATTCTAACAAATTCTAAAGTCCAAACAAGTCCTGGGTCGGGTCACTCTTTCACACCAGTGACATTGACTGCGTTTAGTTTGTCGGAACACAAAATCCGCTTGACCCCAGAGCGGAAAAAAACTGGAAGAGCTGGAATAAATGTCAAGGTGGTCCAGGAAGAAAGAAAACGGAATGGTTCGGTCGCACGGAACGACTTTTGTTCTGGTACATGCATGACGACTCCAGTGTCCAATGAGACTACGATTTTTGGGGGAAGGGGGTAGAATTGGGCTTGGCCCAAAGTGTCATGTTCTGTCATGTGACTGCTTCGAAACAACACAGAATTGGGATCGCCTGCTATGGGACGCACGGATTCATGTTTTTATACGAAGTAGTTAACCGAGCGTGCGTCTGTCTGTTTCTGCTGTTCGCAGGTAAAGTGGAGAAGGGGCTGTGGAAAGGAGTCAACAAGAGATTAACACACACACACCCAGGCAGACCTCTGAAAGATTGATAAGGTCCTCTCAGGACCCACAAGGCCTGCTCTGGAGTCGATAAGGCGGCTTGCATTTCACCTCCATTCATCCCTCCTCCTCTTTCAATTGGACGCGACACCGGACGAGGGGTGCGGCTGCAAAGCGCCACGGCAAATGATGACAAATTTAGGGCTTTTGGCGGCGAAGGACGGGAATCAGGAGCCATGAAAGGCCGCAAGAAGGCCGCCTCGCCTCGGGTGTGCAGCTCCATGTCGGAGAGCGGCGAGCCGGGGGACGTTATGTCGTTAAAGTGGCGGAGGAGCAGGGGCGCAGTGACGCCACTGAGCTGAGAGTAGCACACACACACACACACACGTACAGGACAATGTGCAACATCTCCTTCTGCAATGTGGACAGCAAGGTGGACCAGTACTTCCAGCCGGCGCTCTACATCATCGTCATTGTGCTGGGCCTCCCCACCAACTGCATGGCGTTGTGGGCCGCCTACATGCAGGTGAGGACACTCCTGGCATGTGCATGCCGGGCCACTGGGTGGCGCCGTCGCCACGCAGCACGACACAGGTCTCAGGATGTCCAACAGATGATTGGATGGAGCCTCCTTTCCGCCACTCAAAAAAATAAAAGAATGTCATAACTATGAGATAAAAAGTCCAAATTAGGAGATAAAATGCCATAATTATTATACAAGTAAGTCATAGCTAAGAAACACTGTAAAAGTTTAAATATTAAGATAAGAAGTAGGAAAGTTGTAATTATGAGATAAAAATTCTAAATGATCAGATAAAATGTCACATTTGTGACATTCAAAGTCACAACTATGAGATAAAAAGTTACCAATATTTATTAGAAAATATTAGTCATTATTATAATATGATAAAGTCATAATTATGAGATAAAACGTTGAAATTACGAGATAAGATGGCATAATTATGAGAAAGGAAAGTTATAATTAGTATGTAGTTGAAATTATAAGATAAAATGTTGAAATTATGAGATAAAAGGCATTATCAGATAGGAAAGTCATAATTATGAAGTAAAAAGAAATGAGATAAAAATGTCATAATTATGAGATCCAAAGTATGAGATAGAAACTGCGCATGCAGTATGTGAGGTACATGCACCATTTGTATCTCACAATTTGGACTTTTTATTTCATAAATAGGATTATCTCATTAATTGGATGTTTTATTTTGTAAATTAGACTTTTTATCATCTCCTAATTATGACTTATCTCATATTAAAGACTTTCTTATCACGTAATTTAGACTTTTTATCTCATAGACTTTTTAGATTAGATTGTCATTACACATGCACAAGTACAACGCAACGAAATGCACTTTAGGTCTAAGCAGAAGTGCAATAAGCAGCAAAGGTGCAGCGTATGGGTATTAAAGTAAAGTTATATCAATTCTAAAATGCCAAAGAAAGAAACAATGAATATTTGTAATATTTACAGATGAATGTACTATGAACATAATATTCAGGTTGCTATCGACTAAGTTCAGACACTTACAAAGTTGAAAAAAAATGTACAGGTTGTTATTAGTATATGAATATGAAGATAGATTGAAACATTAGACATATTATTATTCATTCATTCATTCGTTTTCTGTACCGCTTATCCTCATTAGGGTCACGGGGATGCTGGAGCCTATCCCAGCTGACTTTGGGCGAGACATATTATTAATGTAATTTCAAATGTACAAATAAATAAGTACAGATGTATATACTGAATTTTACAATGTATATGGGTGGTTATGTACATTTACAAGTGGGTAGTACAATATAGTGTAATTATTATTGGCAATGTGAAATAGTGCAGTGATAATAGGGAGGGAGTTCAACAGGGAGGCAGCTCTGGTGAAAAAGCTGTTCTTCAGTCTGCTGGTTCTCACCCGATGATACCTGAAGCGCCTGCCGGAAGGCAGGAGAGAAAACAGTCTGCGGGCAGCGTGAGAGACAACGTCTCTTCTGGATATCCTCCCCGGCTGGAAGTGGAGTCCCGCTGATGCGCTGGGCAGTTTTCACCACCCGCTGCAGGGCCTTACCTTCAGCAACAGAGCAGATGGTTAGGATGCTCTCTATCGTGCAGCGGTAAAAGTTCACCAGGATGGATGAGGACAGCTGGTTCTTAAGTATTCTCAAGAAGAAGAGGCGCTGGTGAGCCTTCTTGACCAGGCTGGAGGTGTTGGTGGTCCGGGTCAGATCCTCTGAGATGTGGGTCCGCAGGAACTTGAAGGATGAGACAGGCTCAACGGCCATCCGGTTAATGTGGATGGGATCATGTGAGCCTCTTCTATCCTTCCTGAAGTCTACGATGAGCTCCTTAGTCTTGGAGGTGTTATGGAGCAGATTATTGTTGGTGCACCAAGTGGCCAGATGCTGAATCTCCTCTCTGTAGGCAGTCTCATCGTTGTTGCTGATGAGACCGATCACCGTGGTTGGATCCATACATAGGGCTGCAGTCGTAGGTGAAGAGGGAGTAGAGGAAGGGGCTCAGCACACAGCCCTGTGGTACTGCAGTGTTGAGCGTGATGGTGGAGGAGCAGATGTGGTCTGACCCAACATACTCAGGTCTGTTGGTCAGAAAGTCCATAACCCGGTTGCAGAGGGAGGGGTTGATGTCCAGTTCTCTAAGTTTGATGATTAGCTTAGAGGGTATGACGGCGTTGAATGCTGAGCTTATCTCATATTTATGACTTTATCACCTAATTTAGACTTTTATCTCCTAATTATGACTTATCTCATATTAATGACTTTCTTATTACGTAATTGTGACTTTTTATCTCATAATTCTGACTTGCCATTTTGTCCTTTCAGTGGCGTAGAGGGGTTCCATATGATGGATGAAATGAATGTTGCTGAGCCTTGTCTTTAACTTTGAAGTCTCATGGCCTTCTTTTTCCGAATGAAGCGTTACATTGTGAGTTTGTTCTAAGCAAGATGGCCGCCGAGTGAAGGCAGAAGGTGTCATTAAACTTCACGCGCAGTGAACTTTGTAGCCCCACACAGAAACACCGCCCCCTGCAGGAGCGGAGCACATTTGTTTTTCTCTCCCCCGCCTTCATGTCCTCTTACCTCCGTCCAGGTGCGCCAACGCAACGAGCTGGGCATCTACCTGATCAACCTGTCGGTGGCGGACCTGCTGTACATCAGCACGCTTCCGCTGTGGATCGACTACTTCCTGCAGCGGGACGACTGGATCCACGGTCAGGAGAGCTGCAAGCTGTTCGGTTTCATCTTCTACACCAACATCTACGTCAGCATCGCCTTCCTCTGCTGCATCTCTCTGGACAGATACCTGGCTGTGGCCTACCCCATGAGATTTGTCAAGGTGCGACGCATCAAAACAGGTACGTCTCGTTAGGCCCATGGACCTTGCTTTGTCTTCTATTGTCCAAAATGTCTTGCCAAGATGAAGAATTAAAATTCCGGGACACAGTCCAACCTATCTTTGATAAGGAGTCTCTTCTATCTTTGGTTCCTCCTGCAGCTATCTTGGTTAGCGCTACGGTCTGGATCATCGAGATCGTGGCCAACTCTGCACCGTTGTTCCACGATGAGCTCTTCCAAGGTCGCTTCAACCACACTTTCTGCTTTGAGAAGTACCCCATGCAGGACTGGGTGGCCGGGATGAACCTCTACAGGATCTTCCTGGGCTTCCTGGCTCCGTGGACCGCCATGCTGGTGGCCTACCGCGGCATCTTGGTCGCCGTGCGCTGTAACGTGTCCACCGAGCGGCAGGAGAAGGCCAAAATCCAGCGGCTTGCGTTGAGTCTGATTCTGATTGTGCTGCTCTGTTTCGGGCCGTACCACGTTCTCCTCCTGGTGCGGAGCGTCATGTTTCTGAGGAAGCCGTGTGACTGCGGCTCGGAGGAGAGCTTGTTTGCGGCCTACCATGTTTCGCTGGCGCTCACCAGCCTCAACTGTGTGGCCGACCCCATTCTGTACTGCTTTGTCAACGAGGGGGCCAGGCACGACGTAGGCCGCGCTCTCTCGGCTTTGCTGTCTGCGGCATGCCACAGGGGCGCCGGCTCCTCGCCGTCGCATGCCGACATGCTCAACGGCGCCTCTGTGACCGTGGAAACTCCCCTGGCTGCAAAGAAGCAGCCGTGCGTTTACGTGGATGGCGGCAAAACCAGCAGCTACAAGATGGAACTGGTGGAAGGTTGGAAGGAGGAATGTCTGCAGATGAGCATCCTCAGGAAGTGACGCTGGTGAAGGCGTAGAAGGTACCAGAACAAGCTTGGTGGGGCTTCGGACGTTTTTCTGCATGTATCCAATTAAGCCACGCCCACTCGCATGGAGTCCTTGCTTTGGAGCGACTTGAAACTCTCTTTGCCTGTTTTGTCAGTTTCTTTTTCTAATTTTATTTTTAAAGAAACCACAAAGTCAAGTCTGTAAGTTATTATTTGTTATACTGAACAGAATAAATGATATCTGGCACAAGATGGCTGAAATAGCTGGGATCAAAGGTCCAATTGACTGCATGAACAGGGGATCCCACTTCTGTCGCCAACAACTCATCAAGTGATGTCTTATTAAAAAGTGTATTTGTGTTGTTGTGACTTTTTGCTAGGAATTTTGTATATTGGAATTTGGAGAAGCATGCTTGGCATCGGACTCACGTATGTTTTTTTCTAATGCGGTGCGCGTGACTCATGACCAAGCACACACGCTGATATACCAAAAGGTAAATGCTAATCACATTTTCTGGCTACAGAATACAAACATCTGCACATTTATGCCTCCCACTTCTGTGACCAATGTGAACTAGAATGCATCGTGTTCTCATCCTGGCAGAGGAAACGGCATCCAGCACGACTGCAAACATAATAATAAACATATCACATTATTACAAATGCCCTCCCCATCTCCATCTCTCAGCGTCTTGGAATGATCTACCCCCCTGCCCCCCGTGGAGTGCCCCACATGCAATGGTTCCGGTCCATTGTAGCGTGTGAATTATGTTGTGATGGAATAAAAACTTCCACCCTGAGGCGCAAGAAGGACTACTTCCCGGGATGGTCCCCGTGGTGTCATGTCAATGCCGTGTCAATGTAAGGTCCCTAGACCGGACATTCAGTAGAGGACGTCAGCGTGACGACCTCCAGTGGGCCTCACTGCGGGGGGATCGTTTGGATCCCGGGCCGGGTCGACCCATTGTCAACTGATACCATCCTGTCAATCTATCATTTTGGCAAAGACGCTTTTCACTAACAAGTCCATTGTTTCGGTTTACAACCCTCAGCGGGTACATTTTCTCACGGCACCCAGACGGCTCGGATGCTGAACAAAACAAACGGCACCAGTAAAGAATACGTGGACGTGACTTTCCGTGTTTGTCTTACCCCCCGCAATATGGCCGCCTGCGGCGCGTGGACACGGTGATGGGAAGGAGGTCAACTTACAACCCAACAACTGTTATCCGATTTACCGGCATGAACTCCTGGCGATGACTGACCGACTTGATACTGTCTCACACACTGTGTTCGACATTCACACGCTGTAATGCCGAATAATCAGGTTGCTGGTGGATGTTGAAAGGTCGTATAACTTCACCTTGAACACAAACTGCACTAAAAGCAGGCAGTCTGTACAAAACCTGGTCCAGTGGCGCCATCTTGCGTCGGAGGACCATCACGACGAGTCCATCAACAATAATCAACATTGCTCATTTTACTGAAGCACGACTAAAAGTAAACATTTCCTCTATATATTAGTTTATTTGTATTTCTAAACGTAATTATGGTATTTTTACTCACTTTTTTGCTATTTCCCGAGGTTATGCTTTTTTTTCCTTAACAGCGTCGGTTACAACGTCATAATATGCAAATTAGACAAGGTTCTAGGACAGCCAATAGCTACGTTCCTTACTGAGGAGTTGACAACCCCGGTTGCCAGTAAACTGCACGTCACTGCCACCTACAGGAACGGAGTGGAACTCTACTACTGTTAGTTACAACTTTATTAACAAACAGGGCAGGTGAACAAAATGGTTTTGCCGGGATCTCGTCCACTTCCGGTTCCAGTGTTACGTAGGATGGAGGTAAGCTAGGAGCTGTTTTATCTGTTTTTGTTGCCGCTATTATTTGTAAACAACGTTTGTCGGTGTCAGAGCTACTTACTAACTTTAATGAGTGTTTTTTGTGGTTTATTTGATAGCAGCCTGCTAATGTTATGGCCTGTGAGTGAGCAGTATATGAAATGTTTGTATTTAGCATTATTGCTACTGATTTATCTCAATGTCCTTCTGTTGTAGAAACGAGTAAACAATCATTCATTTTCTATACCGCTTATCCTCATTAGGGTCGCGGGGATGCTGGAGCCTATCCCAGCTGGCTTTGGACACCCTGGACTGGTCGCCAGTCAATCGCAGGGCACATATAGGCAAACAAACATTCACACTCACATTCATACCGATGGACAATTTAGAGTCACCAATGAAGCTAACATGCATGTTTTTGGAATGTGGGAGGAAACCAGAGTACCCGGAGAAAACCCACACACGCACTGGGAGAACATGCAAACTCCACACAGAGATGCCCAACGGAGATTCGAACCCCGAACCTCCTGACTGTGAGGCCAGTGTGCAACCCACTCGGCCACCGTGCGGCCCACGGGTAAACATCAACTACTAAGCTGGCGCCATCGTGGTCGAGCTCCATTTACAGGTCAGGAAAGGACACAAGGGCACACAAGGTGCTTTAGTGTTTGACATAGACCTAGAAATTAGAAACATGTAGACTCAAAGTATCGTTTCAAAAAAGCAAGTCATTTTGAGGTTTTCAAGTGACTGTTGCCAACTTTTCAGTAAGAAAAGCAGCCATTGGCTGTCCTGGAAGTTCTAAATGATGTAATTTGCATATCATTTGCACAGAGTAGAAATTGTGTAGGACAGAGGCCTAACCTTGTAGGAGAGACAATGGAAGTGAGTAAAAACACCTTACATTTAGAACCACAAATAATCTTGATTCTTGGTTTGTTAATGTCAAATTGTCCATTATTTCATGGAAATAAAAATAGTTGTAATATTTTATCTCAACCTCTCAAAGTTCTCCCATCACACGTTGGTTATTGAGAACTTTTGATTAGGGAATAAAGGCTTATGCTGTGTTTGTTCAATTCTAGTAGCACACTCTTCTGGTGAATTTATGTAGTAGCAACTGGGCTTCATTTAAAAAATAACAACGAGCAATAGACTAAGAATAAAATATAAACACAATAAACACATTCTCCTCTTTTATCCAGGCTTACTGATGATGAAGAAACATATGTGTTTTAGATCTAGAACAGTTTTATAACACGGTGAGCTCATTTGCACTTTGGATGCGTAGAGCTCCACATCATGCTCTCAGTGAAGCTTGGTTGTGAACCAGCACCAGCCCCCAAATACCAGAAAATTCCCCAACCATGGCAGAAGAAGTCGCTAGATTTGTCGCTAGTCGCTTTTGGGAAAATGTGTCATCATGAGGCGGTAGGAATGTCGCCAGATCTAGCCAAAAAATTGCCAAAAAATTGCCAAGTTGGCTACTCGGTACTTAGAGCATTGCAAAAACTAATAACAAGCTGGTAGCGTCAAAATAAAACACGAAGTTAACCACTAGTCTTGTCATTCATAGGTTCTAGTGCAGGGGTAGGGAACCTATGGCTCGGGAGCCAGATGTGGCTTTTGATGAGCACATATGGCTTTCAGACGTTTCTAAACACCATAACATTTAGACATCTTAATTCATTATTTTCTGTCTTGCTTTACAACAGGGGTGTTCAAAGTGCAGTCTGAGTGATTTATTGGCCTGCGGCACATTCCAAAACTACAATAGAACAAAAAAATGGAAAAATTAGCAGTAATTTTTTGTAAATTAAGTCAAAAATATTAGGCGAAAAAAATTGTAATTTTTGGAAAATTAGGTTGCGGAAAAGGTTATAATATTAGGAGAATAAAGTCATATTATTACAGGAATAAAGTCATAATTACGAGAAAAGTAATAAAAAAACAGCAGAAATTGAAAAAATTGCTGTACTTTTACAAGTAGAAAGTCAAAGCATTGGGAAAAAAAAGTCACAATTTTACGAGGATAAACTTGTAATCTTATGAGAACAAACAATGCCATTTTAGAAGCATAAGTCATTTTTATTTTTTAACGTTGTGAGAATCACACAAAACAATACAAAGTTGTAATACTGGAATATTAGGTCGGGGAAGAAGTAATATAGGAATATAGTTCAAATATAAAGTCATTATATTACAAATAAATGTATTATTTTCTTGTATTATAATGTATGATGTTTTTTTGGCTGACATTTTATCGTAAAACATGACAGGAGTCACAGTGTTAGAATAACATTCAACATATAAAACCTACTCAGCACTTGAATCCATCCAATTCCGAGACTAATTGCTAATGAGTAAAGTAATTACTTGCAAACTTTTAGGTGTGATCAGTGGTAAAAAAGTATGACATGGCTTTCACGGAAGTGCTTTTGAAAATATGTGGCTTCCATGGCTCTAGTGCATGTCATTTCCAACTTCATAGGTCTGCTTAGGTGCATTTGACTAGAGGGGTCCATGGTCCAGTGCTGCAGTTCCGCCCGCCACCAGCAGATGGTGCCACAGGCCGACCATCCCAGCACTGGAGCTGCTTTACTGGAGCTGCTCATAAGAAGATGCTTCATGTAAATTACAAAGTTTCTGTAAGGCTTTAAACTCATCCACGCATTTAGGTACCACGCTGAAGAGTCACATTTGGTCCTGCAGCTTCAAAACTGGTCTTTTTTTGTTTTTCTCTTTTTGTTTGTTTAGACTGTGGCAGGTGTCGAACAGGAGCTCACAAAGCCGAACCTGCTGTTGTATGGCCAGAACCTCTTCAAGGACAAAAATACCGCCGGGTCGTGCGCTTTCACGGCTCATGGGCCCACCTGACTTGTCCCACAGGCTGCGAACGTGGAAACATCTGGATGGAACCGTGAAAGCAGCTCGCACCCAAAGGTGCCGGTGCGCAGGCCCCAAATGAGCTCCTTTCTAGAACTGTGCGCTGGCTCGCCTCTGTTTTCTCTCATGGCCGTGCGTGTGTGCGTGTGCGTGTGCGCGCCCGCAGGCAATGTCACCTTGACTACAAGCCACAGGAGGCGATGAGGGCGCTCTGCATCTGTGCACTGGACAGAGGAGGGCCTGATGGTGTTTGCTTGTGTGTCTGAGAGCGTGCGTGCGTGCGTGCACGTGTGAGCGACAAGCAGCCCGGAGAGTAAGAGCGAGGAGGCTCATCGCTCCCGGGGAGATCACAGCGCCGGAGATTCCCTCTACAGATCCCAGCTGAGCCGCCCCCGAGATGTCAACGCGCTCAGGTGAGTCACATGACCGCTGTCATGGCTTCCCTGTCACTGGTCACACTGGGTGAAACAGGGGGGAAGGTGTACTCACTCAGAGGTAAGGTTAGAGTCTGAATTGTAATGGGAGACATTTCGGACACTCGTATACTTTTTGGGGAGCAGTGCGCAAAGCAAGGTCCATAAAGGTCCATAAAGGCCGCCCGGGAGGAGTTTGCTGTGGAAGAACAAGTCGCGTGTGTAGCGGGAAATAAGAAAACTCTGCACCCACCCACTGGTCACACAATCTAACGGCATCCGTTACAAAGATCATAGTGCTGGCTTTTGATGGAAGCGGTCCTAGATGTTTACTGTTCTCATACAGGTGTACTACTTTTTTCTAGCTTTGAGTTGAGCAATCATTTCCATATGGGACGTAGTGCGGATTGTAGCCTAAAGAACACCAATGGACCCACTGGGATGCAGGTTGTACGCCCCTGGAAACGCCTTCCTGTCCGTGCACTCCAAAGTGACCTTTCCTATCTTTGTAACGAGGGATGTTTGCCACAGCATGCCGGTAGTTCGCGAACAATCCGATGGCTTTTCGCGGAAAAAAGCTCACGAGGTTGCGGTTAACGAGAAGCCCCTGAAGGCACCGCGGAGGCTCAGGCCCTGTGACGTCAGCGCCCCTCCACCCAGTGAGAGGAGGGATGCTGTGAACGCTGTGAAGGCAAAGACTGCAGCATCTTCAGCCAGAGAAGCAGCCAACGTCTCCTTCTCCCTCCGCCGCCTTCGTCGCCCTCCACGGGGTGTCTGCGCGCTCCTGTCGCCACGCACGCTACCCGCACGAACGTGACGGCTCCTTTCCTTCATCCGCTTCCTCTTCCTCGCCTTCGTGTCTTTCCTTCGCTCGGACCGGATTCATTCGGCGGAGGCTGGCAGGCAGCAGAGGCGCGCCCCCGCACCTCGCACCTTGTTGTGTACGTGCGTGCGCAGCGCAAGGACACGCGCTTGATGGAAGACTGACGCCTCGTGCTCGCGCCTCACCAGCCAGCCTCTCCTGTCTTGGAATCTTCTCCCTCCCTCGCGGCCTCACCCGCGCGCACAGCATCTCCCGTACGCGCGCGCGACCCCCACACAGCTTTGTGTCTTCGCCCATTGCGGACACGCGCGCGCGTCACCCCTCCGAGGACTCGCCCGCGCGGCCACGCTGCGTCAAGAGCGCCAGAGCAGAGCAGAGGGAAGGGAAGGGGGGATCTAAGCATCCGAGAGCAAACATGATGGCCGGCGGAGCAGTGCAGCAGAACGGCCTCTTCTCCACCCCCCACCACCACAACCAGCAGCCCCACATGGAGGCCGACCCTCCGGACTCGCGCAAAAGACCCCTGGAGACCCCCACCGAGGCCAGCAGTACCAAGCGCACCAACACGGGAGGTAAGAGATGCGGGGGAGGTCCCGGTGGCCTGGGAAGGGGGGTCGCTTCGGTTCCGAGGCGGCCGCGCAGCACGCAGGGTGATGCGCCTCCTGACGTTTTATTCTTATTGCTTATTGCTCAGCCATCACCGCGCTTAATGGGGCGCTTTTATTCGAGTGTGCGCGTCGTGCGTGATGCTAATGAAACAATGAGACGGCCCGTTCGCATCGCCTCTAACTCGGCTGTTTGGTTTTCTACCTCAGCCCCACACTGAGGAAGAACGAGGACGTAAACAAGTGAAATCCGGATGCGGCTGGTGCGTGAAGGCGTCATGACCTTGTGATAATCGCGCACATCAGCCCCCATCGCACACGCGCACGCGGATAAACAAGCAGTGCCCGCTCATTATTATTATTGCAAGGATGTCGCCATGGCAATCTCCATGCTTTTTTTTCTGTTTCCATGCTGTCGTGCATCCCATCACAGCATTGCAACCATCAGGAGCCTCATGCACGCCGCCATGGACACACACACACACGGCTATTTCATACTACTACACTGCATAAACAGCTTCCTGGTCATCGCTGTGTGTGCGTAAATACTACACACAGCTAAAGTCGAAAGCAATCGAATCCCTAACACTTTTTGGCTTGATGTCCTTGTTGACCATGCACTACGAGATCTAAAAACGTTCCTGATCGGGGCAGCCCAAGGTTCCAAAAAGCCCTAGTGTGTGGGACATTTTGGTATTGCTTTTGGACCTTCACAGTTCATTATGCAGGCGTCTGGACGCTAAAACAGAACCTAACTTGAGACTAGACATTCAAGCGCCCTGTTGTTGTTGTTTGTTTTTTTTTACTGATGAAACATTTCAAAGGGTTTAAAGTCGTTAAATCCGTGCTGCATCAAAACATCTCTGATGTTTTTGCAGAGGTCTTCGTGACCTACTTGCACGGAAGACCATCGGGGAACGTCTGCAGCCTCAGCTTTGATTAGCCACTTCAGTCAGTGCGCTTTTTAATAGTCTCTTCGGCCACCGATATGCCCATCACCGGCCGTAGTCCTTGGCTTGAAGTTGGGAGCGTCCATCCCTGTCCCGTTTGCATCGGCACTGTTGGTCAGCGAAGTTGAATGAAGTCAGTAGCGTTCACGCTCTGTCATCTTAAAGCGGTGAGTGTTAGAGTCAGTAATGTTTAATTCAACACTGTTTGTCGGTAGTGTTCAAGACGCCATCTTCAAATCGCCATGCAACTGATTGTCATTTTCAGGGAGTAGTGTCAAAGGCAGTACTATTTAAGCCAGTAGGGTTTAGCAGTCATTTTGAACTAGTAGTGTTGAAGTCAGTACCGTTAAAGTCACGGGCTTTTAGTGAGCACAAGTCAGTACTGTTTAAGTCAGTGTTGTCACTCATTACTGCTTGGGATGTTTTGACTATTAGCATTTTGATGAGTTAGTGAAGTCAGATTGTGATCTGATGTTTGACTGCAGCTTAGTGCTGCACGCAAAAGCCCCTCCCCCCTGGGGGATGATGAGTGCAGCAGGCACTGAGACAAATGAAAAGGTTGGGATGATGATGAGCAGCGACTGAGCTGCCTCAGCCAGCGGACTGAAAGTGAAAGTGAATAAAATGTGTTTGAGTAACAATCGGATGTTAATGATACCAAATAACGAATGACTTGGACATCTACGAGGTTTGTGCTCCTATTGGTTGTTTCTCTGAACCATTAGTTGACGCCACACAACCCCCCCCCTGCGGCCCCTCACCCCGACCCCCACCCCCTGTGCTTCCTCTCTCTGTAGTGGCCTTCCTGCAGCCCCTTTTTGAAAGTGAAGGCATTGTTTTCCCACACCAAGAAACTGAGAGCCATGGTAAGACACCTTCTACCTGTTTCTCTATTCATAACCTTTGACCTTTTTCAATGCAGGGGCCATGTGGCACACTTACTGTAAATAAGAACCCTGTACACACACACACACACGCTAATGTTGTTTATATTGTATCCATAGCATCCATTTCCATGTCTTTTTTTTCCTCACGCTGCCAAGCTGATGAGTCCTCATGACCTTTGACCTCATGCCAGCCATGTCATTATATGGGTTTGCTGCTTTTTGAAAAGATCTTGTCTCGCCGAGACCGCCTGAGAGATGGGTCTTTTTGACCCGGTTATAATTATATCCCCCTCGTTGCATTCCAGCACGTAAAAAGTCCTACGGTGGTATGTGACTCTGAAAACAGCATGTTTGTTTCGAATGCGTGACTTTGCTCGCGCTAAGTACACCATACATACACGATGCAAATATTTTACTGAGCATTTTTTGCTCCGCTGACAAAAACACGAGTGCGAGGGCAAAATAAACTTTTGTTTGAAGAGAACAGTGCGGAAGTCGAATTGTGAACGCACGCTAAATCCTGGATTATACTTTGGCATAGTCACTCTGATGCCGTCTTGGTGCTTTTCTAGTTTTTCCTCAGCGTTGAGTGCGTGACGTGCAATTTTCTGCCGAAACGCTGGCGGAGCTGTTTTCCAGAGCGTCAACTCAATGGGCAACCATTATTAGCTTGTTAGCCTCCCTTGTCCGGAGCTAATAGCGGCAATTCAAGAGCGGCAGAGTCCCACTGGAGTTACAGTCGCTGTTATCGCAAATATCGATCCGGAATCAGAGGCGAAGGGTGGGGTGTACGCCCTCCGAACGAGGGAAACAATGTAGGACGAGGCGACCAATTGTGGCTTTTATGGACTGCATTGGCGTGAGCCGTAATCCAGGTTTTGATGAAATAGGCTAAAACCAATCCAATGTAAGCCAATACTGTATACATACGTTATGACCTTTATTCTTTTTATTATAACCTTATATTTATGTGGCTCGGAGGCCGAGTGGTCAGCATGTCGAATACACAGTCAGGAGATGTGCAAAACCTGGGTTTGAACCTGAGTTTGCGTGTGTGTGGGGGGTTTTCTCCGGGTACTCCACTTTCCTCCCATGATCCAAAAAACGTGCATGGTTAATTGGCGGCTAAATTGTGCAGGTATGAATGTGAATGGTTGTTAGTCTGTGTGTGCCCTGCCATTGGCCAGCGACCAGTCCAGGCTGTACCCCGCCTCTCGCCCGAAGTTAGCTAGATAGGCTCAAGCATTCCCCCGCGACCCGCATTGAAAATGTATGGATAATCCTTTTTTGGCATTTGCAGTGTGGCCCTAATCCTGCTAATTGTATTTTTCAAACATGCTACAGTCCCCCACAAAAAAATCAAACTGGACTTTTCACACTCGTTTTAGAGACATGACCACATTTTGGCGAAGATTTGCCTTTTTAGACATTTCCTGTAATGTGTCAGCTGATGGGACATGCAATGCAGGAAGTGCGTCTCTGTCGAGGTGTGGTATTTGGTGCTGATCCAGTTTGTGTAGACTCGGTTAGATCTCGGACAGACATTAGCATATAGACTTGGACAAATAGGTGCCAGCTGGCCCGTAGATCCGCATTCTGGTTCTGGCTTGTTATACTGTATAACAGCGAGGAGATGGGCCATCAGTGTCAGAAAGATAAAAGCCAACGTGCGCCACGCATTGTCATCGTATTGTGTTCAACGTAGGACAGTCACCCTAAGTGTGTGTGCGACAGTGAGCGAGAGACAGGTAGGCGGAGCTTGTCGGCTGTCCGTGGTGGTCCATGTGGTAAACATGGCCGCCTGTAGCTCATAAATCCCAGGAAAGTCTCATAAAGAGCTGAAGGTCTCAAAGATGACAAGATCAATGAGGAGCTGCAGTTGCAGCCATTGCCCCCCCCATCAGCAAACTCCCCTCCGCTGTTAAACGCAGAGACCCTGAACCCTCTCTCATCTGGGCCCGCTCGTCCACCCAGCCCGCCCTGCGATGGCGCCCGTGTAGGATCACGTGTGTGTGTGTGTGATGAGTACGTACTGTATGCAGTAAACATGTACCTCATCCTAATTGGCGGGTGAGCGAGCGTCCATCGCGAGCTAACGGGATGACTGCGAGACGAAAAAAGCAAGACACGCCGAATAGTGATCGCATCAGAGATTTATGACTTTTATTTTATGACCTTACCGAAGGCCAAAGGACATAAAATACAGAAGTTAGCCACTAAAAGGAGAGACGCAGAGAGAGTGTTTATGACCACACTACAATTAGCTCCAAGCCAATGACAAAAATGTTCTTTTTTTTACCCCCGTGCTACGGATTAGAGGAGACGATTGCTTTCCGTTGCGCGGCGGCTTTGTTGGGAATGGTGGGAAGAGTATAAAGGAGAAGGGCACGGCGTTTGACATTTGAGCTAACGAGCGCATCCTCATTAACGAGCGCATCGATTTGTGTCATCGCTCCCGGCAATGCAACAAGTTGGCGAAGGCGAAGAAGCCGTAGATGACCAGTTCAGACCTTGAGGCAGGTCTGAGTGGTCAGTTGCCATGGTTACCAAAGCTGCAGCATCGCTAACCCTCACACATTCCTTGTCTCCTCCTTGCCTTCATTTGCTGTGCTCTCCTTCACTATCGATACTACCTTTTCATTCCTTTTCGTCTTTTCCTCTTTCCCTTCTTTCTTGTCCTCTCGTCGACATTCCTTTTCTTACCTCCCATCTTTGGACGCTGCTTTATTTTCCTTTTTCCACCAGTTGTCCTTTTGTTTTTCTTCTCGCATTCCCTTTGTCTTGTGTTCTTTCCTTTTCCTTCGCTTTGCCTTCCCTGTCTGCGTGATGTTTTTCATTTCGTAAATGGAAGGACTGGCACAGCAACTGCTTGCAAGGTCAGGACAAGGAGTACCACACACACGCACGCGCGGGTGCTGTATCTGACGGGCCGGTGATGATATTGATCCAAACTGTTTTTTTTTTGGCATCTTTTTATGGAGGGGGGGGGCAAACTGGAAGTAGGAAATGGATGCTAGTAATCATCTTTTTATCAACGGGACGTCAGTGTCGTCTTCGTGTCGTCCCTTTGGTCCGGCGAAGCACACGATGTACCTTCCTCCTCATCCAATCTAATCATGCTCTCCTTCAGAACCTCACGCCTCCTCTTCCTGCTCCTCCATCAATCACGCGGCATCGGACGCCGCGGATCGATTCGGCAGGACGGCGAAGCCAAACGCTTCGACCTTTCCTCCCGTCCTACACACTGTTTTTATTCAAAGTACTGCATCGCGGTTTTGAAAAAAACAAAAAGACAAGAAAGGGTGGGGCCAAAGAGCGAATAGGCGGGGACGTCCCTGCTGAGCGAGGCGCACGGTTGGCGGTTTGGGTTAGCCACTCACTGATAGGCGAGCGGGACATCGATGAATATGGATGAGGGGACGACAAAAAAGGCTGATCCAAGCAAGGATCACTGGAAGAGGACCGTACACCTCCCCCTCTCGAAAACACCAAACGACACACACACACACACGGTGCAGGCAGAGAGGCTGCTGGGGTTAGCATAGTTAGCGTAGCCGCTTTGACTTCACCTTACACCTTCAAGAGGCTCAATTGGTTGTTGAAATGATTCGGTTCTGACAAAACGGGTCGGGCGTCACGTGTCGCGAGCTCTAGGTTTGGGCAGTACCGTCATTTCGGCAACTTCATTCTGGCCAAAATGGCCGCCGGCTTCTGTGGAGTAGTTAGCGCTCGCTGGTCGCTGCGTTAAAAAGAGCGAAAAGTACAAAGCTGCAGAGATTAAACCCCCCCCACCCTTCCCACGCCCCTTTCCCGATGAGCTCTGAGTGTGTTTCGGCGTGACGGCGGCCATCTTTCAGCCCGTAGACAGCTGGTGGAGCCTTACATGTTTGTGTGTGTGCGACGCCCAACAAAGGACCGCCAGGACAAGGGGGTGTTAGACAAAGCATGTGCCCCCCCTACTCTCTCTGCTTTAGATGAGATGAATATTTGCGTCCCCAGAGGCCGTCCCCCTCCCATCCCGCCACTGTCCAGCCGAGGCCATGCTCTCTCGCTGCCACACACACACAAAAATGTTTTTTTCCCCTTAATTCACTGGTGTTTTGTAAGAGGTTGTGCGCGTTCCAAACTCTCCCCTCATGTTTATTAAACGTGATAAAACGTTACGTTGGCCAAACCAACACAGAATGAAGCAATAAGCTCGCAAAGTGAATCATGGTGCAAGTATGTTCCCGCACACTTCATCTCGTTGAAACATGAGACTCGCTCAGACGTCGCAGCACCGGACACACAACATTTTCTGCAGATTTTAGCCCCGGCCGACAGTTTGCATTTGGTGCGAAATGTCTTTGAATCACAAAAGAATAAGTAAAAGACTTGTCAGGATGAGTGTTGGTACGTTTGCCTCAGCGGGGCTGCACAGAAAGATGCAACATGAGAGAGGACCTCTCGAGGCAAATCACCACGCCCCCCCGTCGCCCCTTTTGCCACCCCCCCAGGCCCGGGGACACCAGATCCAGGGATTTGAGCCCTCAATCCCGCAGCATGTGGAGCCTATTCTGGGCCCGGAGGGTCGGCAAAGGCCTTAGCAACAGATTGGTCTGTTTACTCGCTGGATGATGGTTTATTATTTATGATGGAGCACCTCCACACCGCCTCACTACACACACGTTGTTAAAGCTGCAAATAGCACACACACGACGGAAAAGTTCTAAGCATGGAAGGGAGTGGAGCCCGCTGTTATTAACATGCGTCGAGCGCATGATGCTGAGGGTCGCCATGGAGGTCGCTTGCTAGCAATCAGAGACAATCAGCTGGATGGTAATTACACGACTTAGTTCTGGTTCTGTTTGGACTCTTGAGGGCTTGCCGTGCTCATTATGCTGTCAGCCTGAAAGACAAGCGCCCAGACAAGAAAGGGAGAACAATGCCGCTGACGTCTTTTCTAGTCCTGTGGTTATTAGAAACACGGTTTTGACGATGCCACGGAGGGT
Source organism: Oostethus manadensis (assembly GCA_024372805.1). Classification (NCBI taxonomy): domain Eukaryota; kingdom Metazoa; phylum Chordata; class Actinopteri; order Syngnathiformes; family Syngnathidae; genus Oostethus; species Oostethus manadensis. Next base: position 270,412 of record QODF01000289.1, on the reverse strand, counting down.
GGCTTAGACGTAGTCGTAGATGTTTGCGTTTGTTTATTCCAGTACGTATACTTTTATCCAAATCGTCACCAAAGCGCAACAAAAGTTTTTGCATAATTTGTCGTTTTTAGGGCTGTCAAGAATAGCAGATGAACGTATTTAGTGTTACTCTCAGCCAGGTGGGGATCCCCACAAGCAGAGCCAGAGAGTAAAGTCAGTTCAAATAGTTAGATCTTTATGGGTGCTCTCCAGGAACAATTAGCCGCTGGGGGCAAAAAAAGTCCTCAAAGTCCTCAGTTTAACAAAAAATGACCGGGTGCAACAGCACCGTGGAAAAGCCAACAACAAAAACCAAAAAGTAAGGCACAATGCTGGAATCAAAGAAACTCACAGGTGAGCAGGACAGCGTCACAAGGAGCCAGGAGGACATAGAAACAGGCAAGAACTACGATAGATACAAGCACACACGAAGCAGGCATTTGCAAGGCAACATACAGGTCAGTCGCAACAATCCCACATCCTCCTCCCGCAGCCATGCAGCTTAAAAGCCCTCGATGGCAGAGTGGCTGCAGGTGCGCCTCGGGGCGCTGCCCGCTCAGGGATAGAAGGAAAGACAAAAGGTCAAAAGGTGACAATCAAATGAAAACAGAACAAACAGATCCTAACATTTCGTTCTTTAATGATGTACATTTTTAGCTTGATTAAGGCATACACGTGATGGCAAGCCTTACCTCTCCGTTATGCCGACAGATGGAGACTCAGTGTGGCATCCCCATAGAGCAGTGGTTTGCTCCCCCCATTTGAAATACTATTGAGAAACTGTTAATATGTATTTATTTTCCTGTCCCCGATCCAACGAAATGCAACAAAAATGGAGCGCAGGGAAGCATACAAGCATACTCAAGAGTCAAATTGAGGTGCGGCTGCACGTTGCCGTGTGGGTAGCATGTTGGCCTTACAGTCAGGAGGTTGAGGGTTTGAATCTCCATTGGGCATCTCTGTGTGGAGTTTGCATGTTCTCCCCGTGCGTGCGTGGGTTTTCTCCGGGTACTCCGCTTTCCTCCCACATTCCAAAAACATGCATGTTAGCTTCATTGGCCGCTCTAAATTGTCCATTAGAGTGTGTATGTTTGTTTGACTGCCCTGCGATTGACTGGTGACCAGTCCACGGTGTACCCCGCCTCCCGCCCAAAGTCAGCTGGGATAGGCTCCAGCATCCCCGCGACCCTAATGAGGATAAGCGGTATAGAAAATGAATGAAATTGAGATGCATTCACAGACCCTCTGACCATCACAATGACGGGGTTGAAATAGACAGAAATGCAAAGAAAAACAATCGGCGGATATTTGTACCACTCACTTTGAAACTCTTAATGTTGAACTACAATTTGCTGCATTTAATTTGGCTCGGAATCCACACTCAAAACATGTGAATTGGCCTTAAATGACGTGGCGGTATTGAACCCAGTTAAAGTGTCATAGTGGTAGGTCGATTGTCAGACCCGTGGGCTACCTTTGACTTTGATATACATTTTTTGTTCATTTGGAGCTATTAACACATACAACCTTATACAATCCTGGTATCCTAGTACAGTAAAAATGATCATATCTCACACATATCTGCAAATGGAGATTAACCATGATTAATCAATGTGAGTACCATGAGGAATCACGACATTTGGAATCTTTTGACAGCCTGAATCATTTTTCCAAATAAACCAATCGTGAGCAAAACAATACCAGTGTATGTCTCCCACCAGGTGGGTTATGTATTATGAAACGTGAAATATCTGCTGGCATATGCATGTCTTATTATTTTGCTGCCGTTTAAGGCTTTTTGTTTTTCATTTATTTATACATCTTTTTCTAAAACTTTGCTTTCTTTCACTTTCCGGAGGCTTTTTGCTCAAACACCCACCATCGGAGACCTTTGGCGACACCCGTGTGTTTAGTTTGAATTGTACGGGAGTATTGAGTGGGTTAGGGTCATGTGACCTCTCTTGGGTTCGGAAGTTGATGCCGAGGAATGGGATCAACAGCGAGTATGTCTACTGAATAAGTATTGCCGTCTCCTGATAGTGAAGGGGGACGAGTGCAAGCGAGCAACAATCTTGTTTGGAAAGAAGATAATGTTGCGTGTTGGAAACCGTTCGGGCTACTGCGGCGGGACGTTTGGAGCGACGACTTGAATTTGGCGTGTTTGTATAAAAAGCTCTCAGCAGGTTTTATTGGTTCTGCCTGTGCTCTTAAAACCACAAAGAGCTTTAAAAGGCAGGATTCTGCACCACCGCTCGGACTGTGTTGGGTTAGGCCTTAAATGAGGCACAATGGCGAGCACAAGACAGGAAGTGGACCGTCTGATGTCATCGAATGCCCAGCTCGGTGCGGTCTGGCTTGTAGCGGTCGCCGTGGTGACACATATTGGAACCGCGTCGCCAACGTTGTGCTTGCGGAGGAAGTGTTTTTGTGTTTCCTATTTACGAATTCCCCCGCCTTATTAGCACGGGCTGGTTATAATTAGCTAGCCTCCATCTAAAGCAGGTCAGTCTGAAGGCTTCGCACAAGTGGGTCACTGCAGCGATTGGGGGGGTTTAAGAGCGGAAAAACAAGTGCATGATGGGAAACGCAGAGGGGATTCGGAGGAAGAGATAAAACAGAATTGCACATTGAGGTTTGTTGAACTTTTAGCTCAGCATGGAAATTTGACAAAGACGACGCAGGCAGACAAAATGCCTGGACACGAGCGCGCACGGAGGCTCGTGCACATCTGAGCTCCCTGCTCTTTGTCTTTCATCGCAAGGAAGGGCAGGGCGGAGCTTGCTTCCTGCCCCATGTGACCCGGAGCAACACCAGAACAGCGGCGGTTCACTCCGGATCTCTCAGAAAGCGGGGCGGCGCCGAAATGTATTTTGTCAGCTCGTTTGGCGCTCGTCAACAGCACCATGTGCAACAATGACGCCGCTTTCTTTATTTACACCTAAAACCCCTCGGCCGTACTGGTTTATTTTTGTCGCCGCTGGGTTTTGGGTGTAAGTGGAGGTCACATGGACGCTACGCAGGCTGGAGCTGTCAACGTGGACAGGAAATAGAATGTGGGTGACCTGAAGCCCCGCCCTCCTGCTGGGACAACAGTCCATGGGAAACACCTGTGAGCCGGAGGCTGGTGTGTGGCGCCGTTAGTCGGGACTGAGACTTGATCTAAACCTGGCTGATGCTTCTATCGGTTTTCATGATTCATTTGTTCCGAAAAGTCCGATTTTGCAATTTTGCCCATAAGAAACCAATCTAAATCCAGTTAATTTGTGGCAGACACCCAAAAATATTAACAAAAAATATATTTTCTAGAGAATAAGTCCCATTTTACATGCAGAAAACAGTGGGAGGTCATTCCAAGTGAGAAAGGAATGGCACTTGTGGAGGTGTGAGCCTGAGCCTTTTTATTAAATTGCTGGCACTCGCAACTATCTTTGTCCCCATGGTGGGTTTTTGTGCCAAAATTAATTGTGGAAGTATAAAAAGAATCAATCATTAAAAAAATATACAAAAGTGGTCGAATTGTTTTTCCTTTTTGTCTCTGCTTTTTCCAATTTGGGCATGCGTCTCCTGTTCTGCCTTTGTCTTTTCCCAGGGAGGGTCCCTGCTGTGTGCGGGTCCTTCTGCCAGGGCGACTAGTCCGTACCTGATCGCACGATTCCTGCTTCCAGGAGCTACATTTAAATGTAGCACTTAGCACGGGTGAGCGGAAAAATTGTCGCTATCACGACACCACGCAAGTCCATTGTGCGAATGTCCATATCGAGAGGAGCGGCTAAAAAGCAAGAAAGCAAAGACAAAATGGGAAAAGAAGATGACTACATTTGTACATTTTTGTAGTATTGATGCTTTTTATATTTATATATATTATATTATGTATTTCCTTTTGATTTTGCCACTCCTGTGATTCCATAATGTAGCAGTTACACGCAATAAAAACGCTTGCAAGACTGTACAAAAACCGAGGCAAAACTTTGGATTTCCAATGAGAAGAGAATGAACTGCGGTTTGTACATTGCATATATTTTGTTTTTAAAGTTTGTCCGTGCCAAAACTGCATGAGTGGCTAAAATGGTCTTACATTTGGGGCTCATGGCGCCACCTCTTCCTTCGCAACGAAAATGAGATGGTGCGGACGTTAGACGTCGGCATCTCTCCGACAGCATCGGCACGCAGGTTTCTTAGCCCGCTTGTTGAATAATCCTCTTCGAAAACCATCTTTTCGCGGAGGTGTGTCTATTTTTAAGCGCCAGGAAGTCGTGCTGATGGCGAGATGACGAGGCGTCCATCTGGCTGAGTCGCACAGTCTCAGCAGGATGTTCCAATATTTTGTTGTATTTTTACGCTCGGGTTGGTCACGCTGCGAGATCAGCGGCCCCGCCTTTGTGAGAGAGTGTGGCCCTGTAATAATAATCCTATTTTAATCTGCCCCCCCGAGGTTACGTGTCCTGGATTATCAAACATGAGGAAGGCCACACGGAGGCACATGGACTCCAGTAGGAAGAGGCACTGCGGCGCCACGTGACCTCTCCTTCACATCGTTTGATTTATTATTCATAATCCCTTTTTTTGACCTGACTTTTGATTTCCTCGTTGGAGTGAATGAATCTTAAATTGTGTAAAGTGTTTTGCAGACTACTCTAGCGGCTTTTTCACACCCCCTAGGTCGGGGTGGGGTGCAGACTTTTTCCAGCGAGAGCCACATACGGTAGTGAAAAATGAAAGAATGCAAGGACCTCTATGATATTTTGTGGCCCCACACGTTGATATGTGCGAAGAAAAACGGTGCCTCGGCTTTGTGATGTAGGTGAAAAAAAGCATTAATATGGACTTTAGTCTATTTTTTTTTTCATTTTTGCTACTATTGTTGTTTTTTTCTCCAAACACGTCAACTGTCTTTCAAAATAATCTTTGTATATTTTCTTTTTGTAATATTACGACTTCATTAACACAATATTTTGACTATATTTACTTAACCAAAAAGTACAACTTATCTTTTCTCTGTTTGTTTCACATAATAGTACACCATTTTTTAAAATAATATATTGTTCCTTTCATATTGAAACACTATTCTACACAATGACATTATTGTCCATCCATCCATCTTCTATGCGGCTTATTGTCCCAGTGGTATGCTGGAGCCTATCCCAGCCCACTTAGGGCAAGAGGCGGACTGGTCGGCAGGGCACATATAGACAAGCAAACATTCATACCTTTGGATTAAGAGTCACCAATTTACCTAACAAGCATGTTTTGGGGATGTGGGACTAAACATTGCATACGGAATATTGTAATTGTAACTTTATACTTATGAAATTACAGCTGTATTTCCGTATTTTTTTAATTTTCCAACTATTGCATTTCATGACTATATACCCATAATATTGCAACGTTATTTTCACAACATTGGAACCCCATTTTCTTGATTCATTGTATAATTTTGTCAAATATTATGACTTTAAAGTTATTTTTTTCTTTAATATTTTAACTTTATGCTACTAAAATGATGTTATTTTTCCTCAGAATATTATGACCTTATTCTCATAGAATTACAACTTGGATTCCATCTTTTTTCTCTTAATATTTTGACTTTATTTGCGCAAATGTTCTGCTGATTGTTCCATTTTGTCTGATTTGTTAAATTCTGTTTTGAGAATGTGCCTCAGGCCAAAAAGAAACCCCAAAACAGCCACACTTTGGCTCCCCAGTTCTACGTAAATCCTATAGTTTATCAATCTGGGATTAAATGTTCCCCAAACATCCTCAGAGCCGCTTCGTCTCAAAGATGTTTTGAATCTGGTCCAGCCAATTAGCAGAAGGTGGAGAGCAGCTACCATCCCTTGCCGTCAGATTGCGCATTGCGGGCTCAATCAAGACGGAATCGTCTTTGCTTTTGCCTTTTGGTGGGAGGACTCGCCCACGTCAACGCTCCTGTGAAGCTATGCGTCCACCACCAGCGGGGGTTGGATCCCATTAGCTCACCGGCGAGCAGCTTTCTCCTCGGCTCCTTGTCGCCGTGCCAACGCGCTGACGAGGACCAGATTCCTTGGGCCCGACGTCGAAATTAGATCAGACCAATGTGGAGGCCGCCGCCTTCAAAGGCTTTACGCTAATGCGCAAGAAATCGAGCGGTAACGCCGGCAGGGAATCCTCGCATTATGGAAATAATGACTTGTCGTGGATACCAGTCATCGTTTGACGGGTCGGCACTTAAAATGCGACGGTCCTGAAATTGCGTTTCCGTGAAATGTCGTCAAAACAGAAAAAACGGCAGGCATGAGGACAAAGGTACAGGCACACCAGCTTCAGCTTTGTTTGGAGGGAAAGTTCCAGCCAGAAAGTTCCCGCCTCTAACTTCCTCTTTCCCTTTTCCTGCTGCAGAGGAAGGCGAGTACTTCCTCAAGGTTCTGATTCCCAGCTATGCGGCCGGCTCCATCATCGGGAAGGGAGGACAAACCATCGTCCAGCTGCAGAAAGAGACTGGAGCCACCATCAAACTGTCCAAATCCAAAGACTTCTACCCCGGTAAGCACCGCATCACGGAAGGACGGATGGATGCGTGGATCAAAGACGGTTGGTTGGATGCTGAATGTTCCGTTTATGGATGGATGGCCCGATCAAAGCTTGTTGTTTGGTTCATTAGCTTGGTTGGTCGCCGTGACGATGAATGGATGGCTGCTTGCTACATTGACGGATGGATGCGTTCATCAATGGCTTCATTGATTGGTCGCTTCAAATGCCCGTCACACGCTGGCACGGCAGTGTTGTCATGGCGCTGGCGGAGTGTGTGCTGCCAACCAATCACAGCGTGAGGCTTTTTGTGTGTGTGTGTGAGGAATGTTGTATGCGATTTTACACAATCCTTCCCGGAAAGTTAGTTGTCCATCATCATATTAAACACAACACCCGTCAACATTTGCACTTTTATTTGTATAGCGCATAGGCGGCCATCTTGTTTGTTTGCACCAATGGACTGAGCGACGCATACAAGGCGCCGTTGTTCGAGGCGGGCACAGTGTGCCTTTTTTGGCGAGTTTGTTTGTTTGCCAGCTACAACAGATGCATGGTGCACGAGCCACATGCGCATGCATGCACGCACGCACGCACAGCCACGCAAACACACACACGCACACACACACACACACACTGACGGTCCATTGCAGCAGGTGGGCCTTTTGATTTGTCACCCAGGAAGAACTGTGGCCCATTTGCATACAGATGCCTCCTTCAGCGCCGAGAACACACTCAAACACACGCACACACTCGCACACACTCGCACACGGCGGCTTCTTTAGTCCAGACTGGAGGAGCGTACAAGCGTCTCTTTCTTTCGGCCTTTCTTTCACTTGTCTCCCTTCCTGCTTTTGACCTCGTCAGCCAGGCTAAGCTGCGCAGCCATTTTGGCAGACAGTGTGTGTGTGTGCGTGCGCAAGTTCTTAAGATTTCTCTGCTTGCACGTGCTTTGTTGTGGTGTTGTGTCATTACTTGTGTATATGTGTGTGCATATGTGTGTGTGTGTGTAATGAAGACAGAAAAGACATTCATTGCTGCGTCTTGGCCCAAGCGTCTCATTCCTCTCCTCTCGCTCCTCGGAAGACATTAGTCACTTTCCTCCCCCCCACCCACCCATAAGACACACCTCCCCACCCCCACCCCTTCAGGCACTCCTGAAGTGGACCGTACCACTTGATTCATCTTGTTGAGCGTCGCTGTTGTTTTTGATGTGATGTTATGTTGAAATACGAGCATCAAAATGAGCTTTGCATGGGCTGTTTCCATGGCAACACCTACTTTGCCACACCTGCCCCTCCTCACTTGCCTCCGACCTGCTTTTCTCTTCTGGCAACCCTACATCCTTACTGCTCAGGCCTCCTTTTCATACTTGAGCGTCACATCCTTCCTTGGCGCACTCCTTCCGCCTCCGTTTACTGCCTCCGCCCTCACGTCTGCAGGGAGAATAGCGCTTCAGCCCGCGACAACCAATTAGGAGCAGCGCTATGAGTGCACCAAACGGGCCGCCATTCATCCTCACACAGACAGGCGCGCGTGCGCAGCACCATGACAGTTTTATTAGCGTGCCCGCCGATGTTGGTCCAAATATAACCTATGTGTCGCAAACCGTATCCTAAGATAAAGCTGCAAAGCTGCAGCGTGCACAAACGACGCGCACGCGAGTGCAACAAGGACAGACGAGGGGGGATGGAAAATGTTTGCTTTCTCTTGTCAGCTGTGATGTTCTGTTTTTTTTTCCCTGAAAGACGGGAATATTTGGGGGTGCAGCTGTGACATTTGCTGCTTTATCACTGTGTGCATAATGAAGCCGAGGCCATTAAATATTCATCCCTTACACCTGGCTTTTTTTTTTAATTACAATCGACTCGCTTCCCTGCTTCCCCTCACACATTGACACCCCCCCTCACACACGGAGGCAAAGTCATAAACTTAAACTAAAAGCTTCAAATGAATTACAATTGATGTCTCCCCTCCCGCCTCTCTTCTCTGTCACAATTGCTTTATGGGGACGACGTTAATGTAGAATCATTCCTCCGTGACGGTATCAGGTGATCAAGTGACTCTCTACAAATGCTCAGCATCTTTTTGTATCTGTGCATTGGGGATGTCCCGATCCGATCTGAGGTATCGGTATCGGCTGCCGATCAGCCGTACTAGGAAGATTGGAAAAGATCGGCTTCCACCAATGAGATTGGTTGCCGTGATTCTGGGCCACGCCCCAACACGATAGGTGTGGGAAATGCGCCGCAAAGCTGGTTGCCACTCGACTCCCGCCATCCTTGACAAGACGAAGGAGAAAACACACCACCACATTGCAGACATGTGCGTGGGTTACCGTGGTTAAGTTAGTTTCCCGTTGGACGCTGGATATTCGGCTCGCAGGTATAGCTTTGCCCGGACTCCTCTGTCGTGGTGCCGGGAGCTTTAACCACTGATATTACCGTTATGTTCTATATCACACCACATATGGATGTACTGTATAAACGTGCCAAATGATTGGTCCTCCCCTAAAAGTGTTGTAATGGTGGCCGAATAATTCCACATCAGGATGGCTGTAATTCAGTTGGCCGTTTATTTGCATGTCAACACAGAGCACTCACTCCTTCGACAAGACCTTCCATTTGCTAGTTTTCTTATTCTACGCATGCTGAACACCACTGCCCTCTACAGCACACACTTAACAAAACAATCCCATTGCTACAGTATTTTGTACGCCCATATTTTTCAATGTTTCTTTTATTGGATGGACTTTTATTTTCATTAGGGACTCGACTCACAGACGTTTGTTACAAAAGCCAAACGATACTGTTGGTCATGCTGTGTAATAAAAAAGGTACATTCAGCAATGCTTTGGTTGGATTATTTGAATGCTTTTGAATAACCATATTAACCATCAACCTTAATAATTCCACTAATTAATGTTGGTAACAAAAGTTTCTTATTTAAATAAAGGATCAGTATTGAATCGCTAAGATTATAATAAAATTGGATTGAATGCCAAAAAATGTGGATCGGGACGCCCCTACGATACATCTGTCACATGGGCTCGAGGTATGGCAGGTGTTGGAAATAGGAGATAAAAGAATATCTACTAATCATATCACAACATTACTTGTATGGTTGGTTGGTTGGTGAGTCGTGTCAGTAACTTTATTTTGAAATCCCAGATCTATTTCCTTGCAACCGAAAATCGAAGCGAAAATACTAGCACAACCTCATGTTATGTTTTTACCACAGGTGTCCGCATGCTTGCTAGCGTCGTCTTTTTTGTCAGCCTCCTTTTTCTTTGCTTCCATCTTTCTTCACCACCGCCGCCGCCGCTGTAGCCACCATTTTAGAACTTTGCCTTTAATCCCACGCCATGATTGCAGCTTTCGCTCATGCACACACACACTCAGAAGAGGCACATCTGTCACACAGTCAAGCATAGTGGCACACACATGCACACACCTGACACGCACACGCACGCACACACACGCTGCTTTGAGCGCCGTAAGCTTCTTAGTAGCGTTAAGCTCTCGCACTGCGCCATGCAAAATGACAACATCACAGAGCACACAAACATGGCCACCATTTGCCTCCCGGGTCCTGTCGTCTTCCTGTGACTTACTTTTTTTCAGGGCGGGGTTTGCAGATTGGTCACATGTTGGCGGACAAGCTCGGAGTGGGCGGGGCTGTGCTGTAAAAAGGTCAAATTGAGCGTTCCGCATCCCAGTAGAGAGCCTATCTGAGTGGTTTTCTGTGTCGGAAGGCTCCAGTGGGAGTTGAACTGTGAACCGTTGCAGTGATAGTGATGTGTTCCAGTATGAATCCCCCGCTCTTTCCCACTCCACTGCCAACCCCCACGCCTCCACGTGGGGAAAGGACCTCGCCGACATGCAATGCTGTGATGTTCTGTGTTGGACTCAGCAGGCTGTATGAGCTGACCTCGCATGGTTCTGGCCTGCTTTGCTATCATGCGACCTCGCTCTCACATTCCGGAGTGGGATGCTGGGAAAGGAATCCCATTTCATGGCCTCGACACCGCGTCCTTTACATGTGTTTCCTCCAGATGTCAGACAGGACAGGTGTCTCCCTTCACCCGGCCCGACCCTCGGTGCCGCATCAGTCAGCGTCCCGCGGCCCACTGACAGGCCTGACTAATCGATCTGCGCGCGGCATCTGCCTTCCTGAGAGGTTTTGGGCGCGCCCTCCAGCCACCTCCGAGACGGTCACGTCGTCTTTGACTCGCAGCTGACAATCGAGCGCGGAAACTTGACGGATGACGCTCTGCCCTCGTTGTGTTTGGCCTTTTAATGAGCAAGTGTTGAGGGTCCCAGAGAGGCTGAGTGTAAATAGAACAGCAGGACTGCAAGCCTGGCAATCGATGCTGCTGCATAAGTGCGTGCATTTCGCCCGTGTGTGTGTTGTGGGATAATGTAGTCTTCCGGTGAAATACGACCTCCGTAAACCCTCAAACACTTTCGCTGCCTCTCATCACCCCCACAGTACACACTCACTGATCACCACAGCTGTGTGTGTGGGTGCTGGTGGGTGTGTGTGTGCCTACATGCAGAGATGCAATCCTGCAAAAAACCAGAGACACATTTTGAAACTCACTGATGGTTTTAATGATCAGAAAATGGCTATTGGGCGGTTTGATTGTGTTGGTAGTTTGCCTTGTGTGTGTGTGCGTGTGTTGCACACACAACGTGTCGTGTAACCACACAAACGCACACACACACGAGCACGGCTTGGCGTACACGCTGCAAGGAGGTCTTGGACGTGAAAAGTTCAAATGTTGGCAATAAAGGGAGAAACGTAAGCACGCAGAAGTTGAACTTGATGGATGACACTAATGTTACTGCATCGCATTAAAGACTTCCAGCTTACTGCAGCATACATGAAGAGTGATAAAGAAAGACACGTAACTGCTGCAACACTACACACGCGCTATCACGCGGTATACACTGCTATAAATGTCGGTCAGACTGCGTCTGCTTCTCGCCACATTGCTGCTGCTTCTTCTGCTCCCAAGTATTCCAACCAAATAAATCTTAGCGTCCATTGTGTGTGCGTGCGCTAACATTTGCCAGGTCGTCACAATCGCGAGCAAAGACGAGGCAGCCTGTTGTCAGCAAAGCAACCAGAGCGAATGCCGCACGACGACGCGTACAAAACGGAAGAAAAAGGACGACAAATACGCGCACGTCTATTGTGTCTCGCGGAGGTCAGGAAAAGAAGGCGACAGGCTTTTTCAGGAGTACTTTATACAGCTGGCAGTGGTTTTGTATTACCGCATGCTGAAAGTATACCAGCCTATGAAAAACAAATTGAATTATGCAGTTTTTTGTACAATAGCACCAAACATCAAAATGCAAACGCGAAAGAAAAACACTGCAAATGGCAAAAACACACAACCCCCCAAAACGGCTACACTGAACCAAACAGAAGTTCGCCAGGCCACCGGGGGGCACCAGACCTGAGGGATAACCGTCTTTAAGACAAGGGCGGAATAAGAGGTACACTTTTATTATCACAATTATTTACAGTATTATAGTGTCTAAGTTCCCAAAGCAGGGTATCGATACCCCCGGGGGTACGCCAATTGTAGTAGGGGGTACGCAACTAAAAACTGAAAACAATTAGCGCCTATCGCTCACGAACACCTCATGGCGCAAGGAGAAGGTTGTTCATTGCTCTGTGTACATCATGTAACAAATAAGTATGATTATTTTGTGCTGTTTCATCTTGAAGATTTCATTTATATTTGTGTTCCAGTCCCTGCACGGCGCAGCGGCGAAAACCTGTCACTGTCGATTTGGTATTAGATTAATATTGATATGGTGCTAAATTAATATCCAGCCTTTGCGAGTGGCCAAAAAAGCCATTCAAAGAAAAGTAGTAGGTTGATTGCTTATTTATTTATCAGTGGAACTTTATCAACTGCGACCAGGGAGAACACATTTTTGACCCGGAATTACAATCAATTAGATTGCTAGTTAATTATGTTCAACATTGAAGCTAATTAGGATGAAAAGTGCATGTTTTTAGATGTGCGGGTGTTGGTGGCGCATGGCGTCACGTCAAATGTCTGAAGGATCCACTGTTATAGACCAACCGATTTTTACGGCCAATGTAAAACCACGTTGTCATTTTTGGCTTTCTTCTTTGCATCATGCTCCTGTCAGTGCATCTCAAAAAGTGCAGCGGCCCCCCTCCATGCAAAACTGCCAACATGTACATGTTTATTGTACTGCACATGTGATTTGACTCTTTATTACACTTGTATGCTTCACAGCTCTACGTCTTGTTGCATTTTTTGGGGGGGGGCTGAATACATTTCTGTCCCCTTGGGGGGGCATGACAGAAAATAATGGAGAACCACTGCTTAAGAGGGCCATCTCTCAGGTTTGGGCCGCCGGGAAGCCTGGCTAACTTGCAACATTTCACTCATGCATTTGGCGTTGGTAGCATTTTTCTTCTTTCACGGTTCTTTGTTCGCCTTTGTTGTGTCACAGCATTCGAATGTTCTTCGTCTCTGCTCACTTGCCAGAGGGAACGTAAAAGTTCTGCTGATAAAGTACTTTTTTTCCAGCAGTTGTTGTGTGAGCACGCTTGGGTCCAGCTATTTGAGGAGGCGGAGGAGGAAGGCCTAGTGAAAGGAGCGAGGTGGAGAAAGAGGAGAAAGGAGGAGGAAAGCTGAATGTGCAGAGGTTTCTATGAGCTCAAATGCTTCCCAACTCTTGTGGATAATGGTGGTGGGGGGGGCGTGGCTCTCCCGTATGACAATAGATTCTTTGACCCCGGTCACGAGGAGGAGAAGGGGGAGGAGGTTGGAGGGTGTCCCCATCTGCCATGGTAGAAGGAGAAAGTGTACCTCTGTGCTCACTCTGTACACCATTTTGCAATCGCCCAGTTAAGGTGGACGGAACCCAAAGGTTGCTGGCCGTGTGCTTGTTGACTTGGTGGATTACCACAAGTCCTTCTGATATCTTTTGTTAGGCACGGTGGCGGGGATGAATACCTGCCAGGAGGAGCGGCTGCATCGGTTATACGACACGTCCATGAGAAAGTCATGCGGTGAAAGCCGTTTTTCTGTGGAGGGAATGAAGATCAGGTTGTGGTCACATGGCTGCTGAAACGAGAGGTTCAGCTGATAGCGTTGTTATCAGCTCGCCCCCCCCTCCTCCTTTTTAAACTCCTCCGTGACCCTCACACAGTGAAAAAACAACGCCGCGGGGTGAGCCCCAGTCAGCAGACTTTAAAGTGATGGAGGCCATCCATGAGCCGCCGCCGCCATCATCATGATGTGTCACTTCTCATGACGGCAGTGGTCTCAGAGAGGAGCTAGCTAAGCAACATGGCTGTCTGCGCTTCATAAGTCATCATTGTCACACACACACACACGCACACACAGAGCTCGTCTGGCTGCAAACAGCACACATACTCTGATTTGTTTGTGTGTCGCCACAGCGATGCTCTGCTAGCACGCATTCACCTCTCTTGGACAAAGCAGAAGATTGTGGGATGTGCCCGCCCATCACCTTGGTGATGAGAATCAAAGTGACAACCTCCACACCGCCCCCGTTTCCTACATGGCCGCCCCTCCCCCAGCCGTTCCTCTGCAGCACCCCCCCATCCCTAGCAGGTGTAAGGCAGCCAAAGAGAGATGTCTTTCTTCACGTCTTGGTGTGCGTCCAGATCTTCTCGCCTTCCGTCCCCGAGAGTAAAAGACGTAGCTTTAAACTGCTCACAAATTACACCGTGTGTGTGTGTGTGTGTGTGTGTGTGTGTCGGGGGGCCTCCGATAGACGGGCTTTCTTTCTGCATGGCTTTCTTGTGTTGCACTGGGGCGGTGGAGAAAGTCGCCTCATGCACGCTTGTAAGAACGTTTGAAGATTGAATCAGATTTAAAAGATCTCTTTTTTCAAAAAAAGGAATTCAATCTCTTAACAGTCCCACACAGTCCAAGTGTATTTGCTCCGTTCTGATTGGCCCTCGACAACAATCGCACCCGGCGTCGACGGTCGTCACGGCAACCTCCCCGGGCTGGCACAAAGGGGTCACATTGAAAAGGTCTACATCTGCAAATGTCCCTTCAGAGTACTTTCTCACTGGCGCACCGGCACAGATGTGACGTTCTTAAAGGGGCAGCGCCCCATTAGCGTGTGGGCGGGGCCTCGCCTTTAAGCAGCAGGAAGAAGGTGAGAGCGGCGAACAAAGAGTCACATTAATGACGCCGCCGTGGAGACTTTTTCACCCATCTCGTCCTCCTTCTCAGTGTCTTGTGAAAGGGACCCCTTAACACGCACGCACGCACGCACGCACACGCACGCAACAATGGGGCTGCATCCACAGCTGCCCCTCGTCCCCCCTCCCCCTGTGCCTCTATTATTTTTAATCCTCCCCAGTGAAAGCCCCAATAACCATGGCCATATAACAGGCCCTGCCCCCATGCTTCCTTCCTGCAGCGCACTCCCATCTCAACCCCACCCCCGTGAATACCACCATCACCCTCTTTATGATTAACCCCCCCCGCCCTCTGCCCCCAGTCTGGGGTCCTACAAAGGCGTCAGCTGTGACATGTCTCTCTGACACAACCACTGCACTTTCCCTTTAAGGGGGGGGGGTGTAAGTAATGGTGCATTTAAGTACAGTCGGATTTAATGATGTGGTCACATGACTGGTGTAGACAGCAGGGCAGATGAAGGTTGGCTGGCAAAGCTGCCGACCTTTGACCCCACACTGATGAGAGTTGTTTTTTTATCAGCCATCTGATAATCTTGCTTCCTTTCTCCCTTCCTCCCTTCCTTCCTTTCCTTCACTCATCCTTTCACTTCCCTCTGTGCCTTTTCCATACTTCCTTCCATCCTTCACTCACTCTCCGTCCTTGTTTTGGGACTTCTTCCTGATTGTCCTTCTTCCTCTTTCTCTCCCTTCTTCCTTGCTTACTCTCTTCCTCCAATCCCACGTGGCGTTCTTTCTTGTGTCCTTTCATCCTCCTTCTGTCCCCCTGTTCGTTCCTCTCTCATTCCACAGGTTGCACCCTTTTCTCTTTCCTTCATTGGTTTCTCTTTACCACCTTTGCTCCTTCCTTTCTTTCTCTGCCTTCTTTCCTTCCTTCCTACAATGTGTTTCCTCCTCATGAACAAACTTTTTTCCTTTCTCCGGCCATGTTTTTCTTCCTCGCCGTGAATCAAACGTAATCAAATTCCATGTGGTTTTGATTATGATGAGATCAGGCTTCCAGTCAGGCTCCACCATCTACGCTGTCCTCTAAGGCGCACCCTGGTGCTCGCCACGGTTACCGAAGAGTCGTCGGGGTGAGGTGGGGTGCATCTGTGGAGGAGATGGTAGTCCCGAACGCAGAGCCGATTCGTTGTCACTGAGGGCGCAGCTTTTTTTGTTTTGAAACTTTCACGTTTTCAAAACTGCAGACAAAGCGATGACATCATCCCAAAAAAAGTTTTCTTGGCGACGTCTTCGCCGGGTGATTCACACACTCGCAAAAAGCGCGAAACCAAACCAAACAATATGGCCTCTCCCCGCTGGCTAGCGGCGTGTCAAAAGACGCTTTGGAGAGGATCCACTGCAGCCACACTTTGGTGCCTTTCCCGCTGTTGGATTCGGGAATGTCATGTTGGGGAAGGAAGCGGCAAAGATGTTTTGACATACAATTGTGTGTGTCGCTGTGGTGTCGGCGCGCCACACACACACACACGTGCACGTGAAACACATGCGGTCATACATGAGATGCACTCGTGCGCTCCCATGAACACACACACATGCCGCTGGAACAAATGGGGACCAGATTGTGCATGGAGATGATGTAAAGGAGCAGGCATGCTGGTCTCCATGGCCGACGAGCTGTGTTGAGTAAATGTTCAGTGTGTGTGTGTGTGTGTGTGTGTGTGGGCGTGCAGGGGTCAGCATGCCGCGGGCTATTAAAGAGCGCCTTCGCAGCCCATCGCAAACACGCGCCAACGACACAACTCGTCTCCTTCAACCCTTCTCTTTTTGTGCCGTTTGTGTGGTGCAAAGCTCTGAGTTTCTTATGCAACTCAAACATGACGTCTGTAGTATTTGGCCGGCCGTCGTCATGGCAACAAATATCACACTTCTAAAACGTTTTGATTTTTGGTCCCCAACAGGTTGCTTACCGTGAAACACAGCGGTAAGTGTTTGCAGTTGATTGCAGCAATACAGCAGAGATGGGATTTATGGCCCTTCAAGGGGAGCCGGAACTTTTTATATTAACTCAAAGGAAGCCAGCCTGGCCTTCAATAGTTTTATCTGGGAAATAATCAAAGGGAGGTAAATAATTTCAATATCCCACCAATATGGGTTGGATTATTCTGAAATATTGATTAAAACCTTATTTGACGATTGGGGATTACATTTTAAAAGTCTGATGTAGATTCATTGTAAATATTTCATTTCATTTTCTTTGACGGTGACGTCACTATTTGAATTACCCGTGTATGTGTGTAGACCATGACTGGAACACGTATAAACATTAAAAACAATTCATTTCCGAGCTTTTAGCGCAAAGATTTCCGCACAAGAACACTGTTAATAATACAAAACAACAAAACATCAACTGTTTGGACCGGTGGACTGTCCTAAGGTGAATTTTGTTGCTTCGTAAAAAAGCTCAAGCCTAAGGATGACTCCTGAACTGTCTTTGGTTAATTGCATGTCTAAGCACCGCGCTGGGCTGCACCCCTCCCCATGTAACTGGGAAAAAACAGAACGGTTCCCAGCTGCGACTCGATCCCGTCATTCATGTTAATGAGCCTTTCAAAAGAACCAGCAATCCATCCATCCACCTACTATCTTCAAAGCTGCCTCACTAGGGTCGCGGGTATGCTGGAGCCTCTCCAAACTGACTACGAGCGAGAGACAGGGTATACACAGTGGAACCTCGGGTACCAATGCCCCGGAATACAAAGAATTCGGGATGCAAAAATACCCTGCTGATTTTTTTTTGCTTCAGCTTACAAAATTTAATCCACTTTACGAAAGTTTGTTGATCTTACCAAAACTTGTTTTTTTTGGAATTTTCTGGATTTAGCGTATTTTAAGGAGCATGCCAAAACATACGGTCTCCAAAAAAGGCAACGGATGCAAAAGAGAGTTAAGTTTAACTTAATTCTACTATTTAACAAAACACTCACAGTATTTTTATCCCTCCTCTCCCACAAATCCATCTTCTGCATCGGACTTGAACAGCTGGGCAAACATGCCGGGTTCCCTGTCATCATTGTCGGCCGTCGGCCTCGTTGTCCGCCGGTTGTTCAGCACTGACCCGGCTTTCGCGAAAGCTCGGACAAGAGTTAAACCTTATCCCAAGCATCCACAATCCATTCACATATGCTGGCCTAACTCTCCTGGCAAAAATGTTGCTCTGCAGCAAACCAGTAGGATACCAACTGGAGGCATGGCGGAAGTGTACGTGCACTACGTATGTCGTAATGTTCTCTGATTGGTTTATCGCCGCCAGTTTAAATGCAAGTTTAAATGTTAAACTTTAATGCAAGTTCAAATGTTTCTATGTTGTCCGGTTTAAATGTTAAACCGGCATCGCCAGACGTCATTTAATGGCATTAACGGGTAAGGCCAACTTCAGTTTTTATCCTGGTAGTGAACCTTAAGGAATTAGGCTGCCATTATAAATGTTCCCCTCAGTACATACGTGCATGTTAACTTTCATGTAAATACTGTATTTCCTCCAATAGGCTCACCTTGCTTCAGTTAATCCTTAGTTAATCAGTGAACCGAGGCTTGTGACAAGGGAATTAAGTTAAGACAGTAAGAGCACAAACGCAAACCAAAAAGGGAGTAAACGCCTACAGAGCAGGCGTGGCATCTGTAAAGCCGATTCCCAACGAGTGTAAGAAAGGGAGATAAGAGTACATTTATTTATTTGACTGTTCTGCACTTCCTGCGGTCCTCTGTGCCTGCGGCGACCTCTTCCTGCGTGCAAACGATGTCCAAACAATAACGCACGCAACAATGTTCTCGTCACTCCGTAAACGAGCACATAAAGTGGTCCATCGCGGCGTTAACGAGCACGGCGGGGCACCAGGAGGGTGGCAGGGGGCGGGCCCGCTGTTAACGAGTAATGTCGCGACGGTATGCTGTGTTTAGGGCAGCGGGGATGGAACGGAGGGCCGGGTTCAAACAGGTGTGAACTTGTGAAAATGTCGTTGAGGTGTTCGTGAAGCAGCTGTGTGTGTGTGTGTGTGTGTGTGTGTGTGCGTGTGCTTGACTTTGTTGAAATGATACTTGATCCATGTTATATTTACTTTGGTGTCATTAAGTCAGGGAATGAGTTCATTAGACTGACATCACATCACATCAGCATTGAAGCCTTCTGCCCTGCATACTTTCCACCCAAAATGTCCCGCTGCGAAATGTCACGGATTTTACCGGCCAGACCACCAATTATAAATGCTAATTTACTCTTTATGTTCGGCCACTGGCGCCATCTTGGCTCTTTTTCATTTCTTTTCTATCTTTTCCACAAACAAAAAAATGGACTGTCTTGTAATTACATGTAGACACTTTTGTCCCGGGCCTCCTTCTGGACACTTGAGAGACTGCATGTTTACGAACGTCCGCCATCGTCACTCTTAGTAAGCTAATTGCGGGGGATCTGCGGGATGCTTGTGTGTCGGAACTTTCGCGTTTGTGCTCCCTGAACATCGGACACATGGGAGGTGTGTGTGCGTGTGTGTGCGCGTGTGAACTTCCACCTGGCCCGATGGAGGGAAGACTCACGCGTGTGTATTTGAGTGCGTGTTGTGGACAGTGTCAGCTGCTTTAAGCCCCCTCATCTCCCCCTTACAGTCTGCAATTCCCCACAAATCCATCTCTGCCCCCCATGTGAGCACAACTGCCCCTCAGCCCTGTCAGCTGCACACACACACACACACACACACAGCCAAAGATAGACACACACACACACTTTAGAGCTGAGGTTAAAGGGGAATGTTTAGATAACTTTTGAGGCCTTGAAACGGCAAGAAGTGTAGAATAGGCAGCGTGTGCGTGCGTGCGTGCGTGCGTGTGCGTGCGTGTTGGTCACGGCGACGGGTGTGTGACTCCATCCATGCAGCTGTGCGACACCAGACACCACCAAGGCAGAGAACACTCAACGAGTTAAAGACGGCGAGTCTCTTAACTGTGATGCCACAAAAGACACACAGAAGGTCATCGGGCTAAAGGTCAGCCCGCGTGCCTCTCAGCAAGGCAGCACAGCTCTCAGTGGGAACGAACGCAAGAATGCTGCTGAAAGAAGAGGGACTTTATAAGAAAAGGGAAAAAGCGTCCCAGGGTGAGACACATTCCAGCGGGAAGCCTGGAAGACGTTCCTAACTTCAGTCACATCCATCAGCAAATCACTTTGGGAATGTGTGAACTTTTAACTTCTCGTCATGCAAGCCTTCCCTCTCTGTTGTCGTCGTGTCGTACACCAATGCGTCCGTGCGAGCGCATGTATCTCTTGTGTCCCGACACAAGTTGCACTTCCAGTACAGTACCGATATTGCAGCCTCTGTCAATCCCATGTCCACACGAATCCTACACACCCAACAAGAACAATAAGAAGATTTAGAAGGCCCTGTATGAGAAAAGACGTACGTTCTTAAGCTTGACGGTGATGCTTGAGTTGGTCGTGTGGCGCTTGCCCAGTTGGCTGTGATGTTTTCCTTTGGACGTTGTCCAGCAAGTTAGCACTTCAGCAAACGCTGCTGTTGTCATCACGTGGGCTGCATTTGGGCGCCTTAGCCGAGTCTCCAATGTGCCGCGCGTATCAGGAGTGCTGATATCGGAGATTTTAGACGCCGGCCGATTAAATCCGATACCCGTTTTTTTGCTGATATCGGACCGATATCTGATATCAATATTGGATGGGGACAGCCCTGGTGTGTACGTGTGTGTGGTCGAGGTGTGAGTAAAATCATCGCAGTGGGGAACTCATTTGGTTTGAGCCGGAATTCACACCAGGTCCTGTTACCTTGTGTGTGTGTGTGTGTGTGTGTGTGTGTGCCCGACGGATGAGGCTGAGGGTGAGTAGGTGTGTGTATATATAGTTGCGTGTGCTCACGCAATCAGACGTGCAGCACTGTGTGTGAGTCGTTAAGCAAAACCTGTTTTTGTTTGAGATTTTGCACTGGAAATAAGTCAGTTCCAGGGTCAAACTGTGGCCACCGTAGAAGCTGGGATAGGTCGCCGTTTGTCCTTTGGAGTCAAATTTACACGTACGCCCCCTTCAGATGCAGCAGAGTACTGTCTGCTTCACCGCTTCCGTTAATGACGTTGCATCAGGCGCAACGCAGATCATCATACAGAAAATCCATTTTAACACGGCTCAGTGGGCAATTTTTTCTATTTTTTCATGTAAGTATTATTAGACCTCCATGACTGCATGTCCTTGTTATGATCAAACCTCACATTGATTGACAGGTTGACTTTTGATGACTCCACACCCAGCAGCTGTCAGTATGTTTACATATTTCTCTCGTTTGATTTGCTTGATTTTGTTTTCTTGGCTTTGTCTTGTTTTCCAAGCTTGGGCATCGATGTGACAGCAGGTACACACGCGGGGGGGTTACGGCCAGCGAAGGGGGGGTTGGCGGTTGTCCTGGTCGCTTGGCAACCGAGATCCTGCTTCCAAAGAAAAGACCAGAGAAGCACAGAAGGGTGGCTGGAGCGGGGGAGGGTTGGAGGGGAGATTGTGAGGAGAGGTCAAGGGGGCGTCGAGGGCGTCTGAGTGGGTGAGGTGGATGGGAAAAGGGGGAGGAGAGCTCGAGTGAGGACGAGTGAGTAAAACTTGGAGGCACAGTCGGATTGCAGAGTGATGGTGTTCGGAAGTGGTTTGGTGTGATTCCGCGGGGGACCCGCAGGTGACTTGTGGTGCTCTGAGAGGCCATGGGGGGGGGCTGATTTGGATTGGGGATTCTCCCAGGGCGGTGACATCAGTGCAGAGGAATCCTGTCCTTTTATTCCGACGTCTTTTGTTATTCTTTACAGAGACGCGCTTTCTTCTTCTCCGGGGGCTCTGGCAACGACGGACCCCAGGACATATAAAGGACGGGGGGTGGGGGGGGCCTCACTTGAGCAGAAACGCTGAAGAAAGACTGGCTGGCTGAATGAGCTTAAAAAAATCACACGCACACGCAGAGCGACGACATGTGGAAGCTCTCAGGTGCACACGTCAGCCCGCTGAGATGCCAGAAGAACTTGACACCCCGTCTTGTTGTAGACCATGAAAATCCAGATGACCCCAGTCGGTCCAACTTTTAATAGCTTTTTCCTAATTGCCTGTCATTTGGGCCCCTCCCCCTCCCTACGCCAGGGCGTTACAAAGCGCCCTGCACATTTTAGTCCACGTAGGACTAGAAGAGCAGCGAGAACACGGCCAACTTTCCTTCCTGCTCCTGATTACATCAGCGCTTGCACACACACACACACACACACACTGTGTGTGTGTGTGTGTGATTTGGACATTTACACAGTTTGTTGCCAAGGTAACCGCAGCAGACTGATCCATCCAATCAGGTGTCAGTCATGTGGCTCCATCAGAAGGTGGCGTCCGCTAGCGTAGCTTTCAATCATGTTTTGTGCCGAGAGCTTAGCATATCTTGATTGCGTTTCATTTTTTTTATCCATGCGGCCCTCCGTGCAAAAATGATACCCCTTAAAAAAAAGTGATAAAATTGTGTGTGGACAAATAAAAAGGCCCGAGGAGGAAGTGGGAGGTGTTTAGCGGCGTGGCTAACAGGCGGCTAATCCAGCAGATCTGATCAAAGGTAGCCGGCTAACGTGAGGTAATCCTGCACCTTGAGCAGATCTTCCTAATGAGCTTAATGAGCTAAAGCGCCGCTGCTCGCTCGCTCGCTCTCTCTAGCGCCATCTTCTGTTCTTGCTGTGAAGAGTCTTGACAGCGGATGCTTCACACTCACGTTCTCTTGCGAGGTCACGACCCCGCAACTCCTTCCCGGCGTTGCATGACGTGTTCGTTAGGACACCTCGTCCCGCCGACTCCGCGTCCACTCTCCCCCCTTGGCGATGGCGTGCCAATCCAGTCCGCCCCGGCCCGCCCCGGCCCACCCTGGGGTCTGTGGGCGAGACACCATCCGTGTGAGCGTGAACATCAGCGGCGTGTCGTCACGTGTCGTCCCTGTGAAGGCATCACCTCCGGCTGCCCTGTCACTTTGGGTTTGTCCGCTCGTCTCGGCGGGAGGAAGTCCAGAGGACAACTTTGTCCGAGGGAAGTCCTGACTTTTTATCATGTGGAGGTTCTTTTACTAGCTGGCTCTTTGGCTGCCTGAGGTGCTGTGCTTCTAATGTTTGTTAGCAAACAACATGCATAATAAATGATCTTTGATGGAGGATAAACTGCTTAACAAATGTTCTCTTCCAAGGCCTTTTAATGCACCAGGCTCCTGCCCCGCCTTTCAGTGGCGTATACACAGCACCTCCCGGATGTTGCATTCAAAATGGCGAGCGCCTGAAAAAAACAAAGAAGAAGTGGGCAAATGTTTTATCAGCATGATGCAAATGTTGCTCCGTCTAGTGGTTGCAATTCTCCATTGAAAAGGAGAGAAGAAGAAACCAAGGAGGTAAATGTTGCCGTGATCATTTGCAGTCAGCAGCTCTATGCTTGAACTAAGTACACAGTGTATACGGTGTATACAACCTTCTAAATGTGTTTAGAGCCCTCTAGACATGAAATAACACCCCTATAGTCACATTATTACTTGTACTACCTAAGACAGGAGACATAATCTGACATAAATCAGACTCATGCTCATGTGTGTTGCTGTAAACGTGTTCTGGTGCTAGGGAAGCTGAGCGGGGGGCAGACGGCAAATGACGTCGGGGTGGGGGTTCAGAGTTGGGTTTTAGCTTGGTGTGGGGTACGGACGCAACAGCAGAGTGAGATCATTCAATCTTATAAGTATTTATAAGTAAAATACAAATATATATTTTATATATTTGTATTTTACTTCATTTAGCCATTTTATGCTACAACATGCTTAATTTAGGCAAACAATATATAAGCTTTTTTCTCTCTCCTGAAAATACTCTATCATGATTTATTAGTATATTTTTGAAAACCCGTGATAAAGTGAAACCGCGAAATTTGAGGCGCAAATTGGCGAGGGATTACAGTAAAGTGAAAGATTGTTTTTTTGTTTTTAATCTCTCCATTCACTCCCAGACTCCCAGAATGACGACAAACAATTTTACGGAGAAAAATTATAGATTTACACGCAGAACTCGCAACTGTCTTTGGCCCCATGGCGGGTTATTTGTTATCTGATTCAGCACCGCGGAACAATACAAGAGCTGACAAATGGGCTGTTAAGCCAAAACCGAGGAGAACTTTGGGCAAAAATGTCCGTGAAGCCGAGGCTCTGTTTGTTTACTTGCTTCCGATAATGGATTTGTGCGCGTGCACGTGTGGCCGTGCTTAGCCGGAGTCCCAAACTAGCAGCAAAGCTCTCAGGTCATCAGGCGACGAGCAGGAGGAAGGAGTGAGTCATGCTAGCAGGCCGTCTAACAAAAAGACCTGCAGCCTGGATGATGGTGATGGTGATGAATGTTCCCGATGGTCAGTGTGCACGCGGCGGAAGGGAAGTGACGTTAGCTCGGTGTGAACTTCTCGTCCCACGCTGGCATATGTCAAAGTCTTTAAGTCCTTGCGATACACGAGGATTGTATTGTCTGCGGTTAGCGCAGCGCCCCCTAGCTGCATTGATTATTTCTTTATCGTCGACTTCCGGATCCCAAGGGAAACGTTTGGAATGAAGGAGGTCGTGGATGCGGCGGCACAGCTGCGCTGCAGCGTCACTTTGATCTCCTCCGACAGACTGGCCTTTTCTTACATGCGCGCTCACGCACATGCGCTACATGCACAGATAAACACACACCCATGCCAAGACAATGGCCTGCTAATCCTCCACGCTGATTGGACGAGCCCAGATTACCCAGAGGGCACCAGCTGTCGGGGAGAGGCGAGGCCCACTTTCCTAAGTATCACTGCGCGCGCTCACACACACAGGCGGCCACGTCCCTCCGGTGTCGCATGGTCTGCTGTGACGCTACCAGTGACGCATGTTTGTTGACGTCCGGCAAAAAGCGTCGACACGAGTGACAAAGCGGCCAGGTAGACAAACACCGGTCACGACTCTTTCAGGATTTTAGCTCCGACTCCCCCACCCCCCACCCCCCTGCACAGCCAGCAGGCCTAAAGCCTAATGAGCCGCCATCATTTGATAGCAACAAAATTGAGTAGATGTTAATGTGTCCTTCCACGGGCATCCATAAACACGCCAGCCTGTCTGTCGTCGCAGGACTTTTAATCTTTCGCTCTTGGTCCAGTTGTTCACGACACTCCCGCAATCCCGAGCTCCCCCCCCCCCGCTTAATGCGTCCGTCCCTCTGGGCCGAGCCAGACTGAGCCAGGCCAACAATGTGATGAGAGAGAGAGGACGCTGCTGCTGTGGGATGATAACACACAGCAACTGTGTGTGTGTGCGTGTGCGTGCGTGTGTGTGGTGGGGATGAAAATGGAGACAAAGCAAGTTAAGAGCTGGTGTTGCGGGAATGAACAAGTAATATTCTTAATAATTGTGATTATTACAGCATTAGACCATTTTTAACCGTTTTTTTTGTTACTATCTTTCTGAAACATTTAGGAGACGCTAAATGACCTACCGAAAGAGAAACCACATTCTAAAAATATTTGTGGCAATTCAAAATTCAAAAATGCATCATTATCATATTTGATTGTAATGTTCATAACAGAATACATATTATGTAGCTATTAGGGATGGACCATTTGATATGAATGTAGATACACGGGTAACGATGAGATTCAAAAAAATTCGATTTGAAAAACAGAAACTGATTCTACGGTTAATGTCTGTATCAAGATTAATAAATGATATGAAAGTGTTTTTTTATACTGTATCTTACAGCACATCACATACCCAAGCATGCTGTAAGGCACTGGCCAGAATAACCCCTCAATAACAATAATAACAATAATAAATGTATTTATGGTTTAGGCACAGACCAAAAAAAGACTTGATCTTTTTTTGATGGAATCAATATCTTACTCTATTTTATATCTATATTTGTACGCCTCTTCCATTTGGATTTGGTGCGTTTATGCATAAACACATCCCATACGTAGACGCAACATTTATTATAGTCTGGTAGTCTAGTAATCTGCTTTTCAAAGCGTATATCCGGCCGAACCAGTTTATTGTTAACTTCCCTAGTAATTATAATACTAATGTATTCTGCATTATTGTAATTTTTTTTAATCGCTGTAATATTATATGTACTTATATTACCCACATATTTCCTTTTCATTTTCTATTTTCTGTAATAAATGTAGAAGTGTGTTTAAAGTTGTGCTGGCAACATGACGTGCGCAAAAGTCAGCGGCAGTGAAGAGAATTGTGATGTTTGTTTGTGTGTGCAGGCACCACAGAGCGTGTGTGTCTGGTCCAGGGCACGGTGGAGGCGCTGAACGGCGTTCACGACTTCATCGCCGAGAAAGTACGAGAGATGCCTCAAAGCAGCCAGAAGTCCGAACCTGTCAGCATCCTGCAACCTCAAACCACCGTCAACCCCGACCGCGTCAAACAGGTCGGTCGCCAACGCGTCTCTTCCTTTCCGCTCTCTTCTACTTGACTCTGTTGCATTCATGTAGGTGTGTTTGTGTGTGTGTGGGGGGGGTGAGTTTGAGGTGTGCAACAACACGTGAGCGTTGAGGGAGTTAAAAAGAGGAGGAGACTGTAAAGGAGGGAAAAGGAAGCAGGAAGAGGAAGTGATGGCGCAGGGAGGAGGTTCGGAGGGAAATCTGAAAACATACACAACTTGCTTCATAAAGTCACACACACACACACACACACAGGGTTAGGGTAGGGCCACTCTAATTTGTTCCGCTACTGGTTAGGGTAGGGCTGGGGTGTCCAAAGTACATTTGTGGCCGGCGGCTGTGTTTTTATTGGCCCGCAAAACACAGAATTTAACTAATAAAAACAAACCAAAAACAGCAGAACACTAGCTTTACAAGAATCAGGTCATTAAAAGAAAAGAGTTGTAAGCTAACAAATATCATTTTAGTTGCAATATTGCAATTTTAAGGAAAAAATACATCATTTGTAACGCCATGATATAACAAGAAGCAAACAACAGAAGTTGCAGAAGAAGTGATAATGTTGCCAGATTAAGGTCAAACATTATGGCAATAAAGTAATAATATGTGGGGAAAATCTTGCAAGAACAAAGAAGAAAGTGTAAAAACAAACCCAAACAAACATTTAAAAAAGGACAGAACTGCTGTAATTTTTCAAGAATAAAGTCAGAATATTAAGAGAAAAAAATCCTACTCTAACCAGAGGAAAGGGTTGCAAGTTTATGACAATAAACTTTTAATATTAGGAGCAAAAAAATGTCACTTTATTAGCATAGGGGTGTATATAATAGGAAATGGTTTTGAAGTTGTAATATCATGAGAAACCTCATTCATTTCACTGACATCACAAAGCTGAGATGCTTTCTTATTTACATATATTTTTACAATTTTACGAAACATCAAAGTGGCCCTTGCGTCCTTTCAGTATGTGGCCCTTGGTGCAAAACGTCCGGACATCCCTGGGGTAGGGGACGGGTTAGGGTTTTGGTTTGGCCTGGGTTTCGGGGTAGGATCCTGAAAAAACAGAAGATGCCCCCTTTGATATTTTTACATATTTCTGTAATATGGTAATAAGAAAATGTAACATTTTGTTAATTTGCTGGGTAAAATTTATTGTTTTGGTAGGAATTTGTACATTTCTTTGTTAAAAAACAAAACTTTTTTGTTCTAACAAAAAAGAAAATATTTGCTAACAATTGGTCATTGTAAAAAAAAATCTACATATATATTTATAAATATATATATATATTCCAAGCTTTGTGCTTTTATTAGTTGTTAGTATCAGCATTTCAGCATTTTGTCCTTTTTTTTCCGTTTTATTTTTAGTTGCATTTATTTCTACAACATGTGCCGCGGGCCAATAAAAAACAAGCTGCAGGCGCCCCTGAGACGCGCTTTGGACACGCCTAACCCCCATAAAACAAAACGTAAGCGCTTAGCGGCGAGTGAATGCCTCGTCGGAAGCAAGATCGGTAGACAACACCGACCAAAAGTTCCAGAAAAAGCTGCTGTAGGGCGGAGAACTAGTCATGGGAGGGAGAATTCTCCTGCCCCTGTCAGAACTATTTATACCAAACACACCAGTAACAGACTGGTGTCCAGTTTACTTCAGGTGGTCCTTCCCAAACTTCCTTCTCGTTCTGTAGGAGCGCGTGGCGGCCGCCGTCGCATGCGTCGTCTGTGGCACAACGGGAGACGCGTTTGCACGCAGGAACGGGGGGGAGGATTGATAGTCGGCGGCGATTAGAAGGCGGCTGGAAGCGGCTCCCGTTAGCCGGGAAGGAAAGGTCACATGACGCCAGGGTAACTGAGCTGATTTACGAGGCGCAGAAATTCTTTTACTTAACCCCGTGAGCGAGGTCATGCCGCGCCAATGGTGACAATTGAGGAGATGCAGGAAGTAACGTTTTGTCTGTCGCGCGCGTTCGAATCCCTCAAACTGCTGTGGGTTTTGTAGCGCTTCTTTTTACTCTGAAGACCCGACCGTCTTTTTGTGCGCGCGCCTCGGCCGCTTCCTGTGGCCATTTCCTGTGATCTTCACCCTCGGCACAGACACCTGTTTCCTACTTCCTGTTTTTGACTCTGCTCACGGGAAGTTCACAAGGGTCTCCTGTACGCATCGTAACCACAGAGCTGGTCCTAACCATTGATACGCAGACAGGGATGGGAATATCGGAAGACCCCTCTCAGTACGACACGTTGGCGTATCCCCGCTGAGAGCGGGAAACTTTTGTGGCGATGACTTCTTGCTGCAGTGGGAGCAAAGCATTGTGGGACGATAGGAAGCTGTGCATGCGAGACAGGACGGAGGAAGGGAAGGTTGGATGGAAGTCGAGAAACAGGAGGACAAGGAGGCGCTCGTCAGCGTCGTAGAAATATGGCGGACGTGAGCGTTACGGAGGGATCACGCTGATGTTTATGCGCCTTCTTCTGAGTGGGGGTGGTGAAGAAAAGGATCGTGGGTTTTTTGTTTGTCATCCAAGGTGACGAGCTGATAAAATGAAAGAA
Organism: Oostethus manadensis; assembly: GCA_024372805.1. NCBI lineage: Eukaryota > Metazoa > Chordata > Actinopteri > Syngnathiformes > Syngnathidae > Oostethus > Oostethus manadensis. The sequence continues at coordinate 241,674 of QODF01000289.1, read as the reverse complement.
AAGCTAATTATCAGACGCAAGGTCAGGTTGATGACTGGCCGTTGCCGAGCAACCGTCGGTGGAAACGCGTCCCAGCACATCCCCTACCGCTTCCGTCCACTGGGCGGTGCTAATTCATAGCCACAAATGTCGGCAGCTGCATGCTGGCAAAGACAAAAAGGGTCATGGATTGTAACTTTTCCTCATAGAAAGGCACGCTTGGCGCAGTTTTAACTAGAAAAGATCCCCCAGACACCAAAATCTTGTAGAAAGGTTAGTTCTTGCTGCAGAGACACACAAATGAAAAAAGAAACGCAGAAGAAATGGAAGCAAAGAACACCCACCTCACCCACTTCACCCTCTTTTTTGTTCCTCGGCTCAATGCTGATGTCGGCCATTGTGAAGTGATGCTGCGCTCACCCCGCACACGGCTTTTACCAAAACACGTTCTCTGTGCTAGAAGAGTGCATGTGTGTGTGTGTGTGTGTGTGTGTGTGTGTGTGTGTGGGCGGCAGAGAGCAAATCGAAACTGTTGTTTTGGGAAAAGATGCATCAGGTGAAGGATGGCGCGTGAGTCACTCCGTTTGGACAGGATGAACCCGCGTCGGGCTCATCTTCAGTTCAGTCCAGCGCATGAACACGTTGGGACATTTTTTCCCATCTACTCCACTGATTCGAACAGCGGACCTCTGAGAGCAAAAGAAAGTGCACTCACACTGTGTGTGTGTGTGCGTGTGTGTGTGTGTGTGTGTGGTACTCCTTTCACTCGCCTCTCTCAATACGGGACTGGGGTTGTGTTTCCATGGCAACAGTGACCCCCCCTGGGAGTTGATTTTTTTTGTTCTCAAGCAGCCTTTTTAGAATTCCTCCCCCCTCACCCTCCTGTTTACCTTCCTCCACAATTTTACCAGAGCGAGTCCTCTGCTCATGAATGTTTTGTTTTTCACACTGTTGCCACGGAGACGCCGCTCGCCGTCTCCTCCACCGTGCGTTCCATGTTTTGAAACGAGCGTGAGTGTAAGGCTGAGGCTAACGACGATGTTGTCGGTGTCCTCGTCAGGCTAAGCTGATCGTCCCCAACAGCACGGCGGGGCTGATCATCGGGAAGGGCGGGGCGACAGTCAAGGCGGTGATGGAGCAGTCGGGGGCGTGGGTGCAGCTCTCCCAGAAGCCCGAGGGCATCAACCTGCAGGAGCGCGTGGTCACCATCAGCGGCGAGCCGGAACAGAACCGCAAAGCTGTGGAGATCATCGTGCAGAAGATCCAGGAGGACCCTCAGAGCTCGTCCTGCCTCAACATCTCCTACTCCAACATCACCGGCCCCGTCGCCAACTCAAACCCCACCGGCTCGCCGTACGCCAACTCCACCGAGGTCATGCCTGCGGCGGCGGCAGCGGCGGCGGCCACAGCGTCGTCCCTGTTGGGCCAGGCCGGCCTAGCGGGGGTAGGGGCTTTCCCGACCACCATGTCCAGCCTGTCCGGCAACGACCTGCTGGCCATCACGTCAGCGCTCAACACGCTGGCGAGCTACGGGTACAACACCAACTCACTGGGTCTCGGCCTCAACCCCGCCGCAGCGTCAGGGGTGCTCGCTGCGGTGGCGGCTAACGCTAACCCTGCAGCGGCCGCCGCAGCTAACTTGTTGGCATCCTACGCCAGCGACGCTTCGACCAGCGCCGCCCACCCGGCAGCCGGGCTGGGGGGCTTCTCCTTGGGGTCCCTGGCCGCCGCCACTGGAGCCACCAATGGCTACCTGAGCGCCGCCTCGCCACTGGTGGCGTCATCGCTGCTGGCCACGGAGAAGCTAGCCGAGGGAGCGAAGGAAGTGGTGGAGATCGCCGTGCCGGAAAACCTGGTGGGAGCCATCTTGGGAAAAGGAGGGAAGACGCTAGTGGAGTACCAGGAGCTGACCGGCGCCAGGATCCAAATCTCCAAGAAAGGCGAGTTCATTCCCGGAACTCGGAACAGGAAGGTCACCATCACGGGCTCGCAGGCGGCAACGCAGGCCGCACAGTACCTGATCAGCCAGCGAATCACCTACGAGCAGGGGGTGCGCGCCACCAACCCCCAGAAGGTGGGCTAAAGCTGACAGCCTATCACAAGTGAGGAGGGGGAAAAGAGGCGGGGCATGGGGGAGGAGAGGAAGGCACGAATGTCAGATGGAATGGCTTTTTCCTCTGCGTCTTTTCAGTATTCCCGACTAAAAAAAAAAGAAGTAAAAGTGTGCTGAGAGGACAAGGGGGAGGAGTTATCGTGCTGAAAAAAACAAGAAAAATGTAAATAAGTTTTATTACTTCACGTCTTTCTGGATTTTTTTATTGGTTTGTTTTATTGTTTGGTTTTGTAATTTAAGATGTTTGTTCGTTTGTGGACACGCTGAATGACAGGAAGTAGGGAAGGGGAGGGGCGAGTGGACGGCGTGGGCCCTTCCCCCCTCCCTTCCCCGACACCCCCGCCCTCCTACAGGTTTTTTTTTGGTTTCTTTGATTTCATTCTTTGATTCCCCTTTTTGGCCCCCCCTTCCTGACATGCCCCGCCCCCTTGACGAGGGCTGGATGACTGCAAGAGTCGAGACGCGTGCGCGTGAGGAAACGATGTGACGCCTCCCCTTTCCTCCAAGCGACAGAGTTCCCTCACGCGCACGCCGGGCCCCGTGACGCCGAGGCGCACGCTGATGACCTCACGTAGCGCGCTAGCTGGCTAGCTAGGAAGGAAGCACGCGAGCGATACTGTGCACGGCGGCGTGACGCCATCATCACTATTTATTACTGAGGAGTTCACGTCTTTGTCAGCGTGTGAATTCATCTTGAATGTAAATGATTTTCTTCTAATTTAAACGTTGGACTGCAGATTGAATGCTAATGTCACATAGTCTAATATAATTGTCTTATTTAAGCCACCTAGCGTAAGAGCAGGGGAACACAACACTGGCGGCCGCGGCGGCCATGTTGACCGGGCTGAACCTCCCTCGCGCTCCGACGGGGACAAAGTAAGTAACGCTGCTCCGCCTGTGTCCCTAAAGGGAAGCAATAGCACTTATCGGACTAACTACTGACACATGCCAACACACTGACAGGCCATAAAAGGGGGGGTGGGGGGGGCGGAGCCTCGTGCATATCACGAAAAGAGATGGGCGCCCCCGTGTGGCGGACGCAATATGCTGTTTGTTTTTGTGACTGTCTTGTTTTTGTTTTGTTTTCTTCAGTCGCAGTACACTGAATCTTTGTCTTAATGCACTGTGAAGCGAGGGGGCGGGCCTCGCAGCCTCTCGAGCGAAGGGGGCCTGGGGGGGCGAGGTCAGGGACGCAACTGGATGACTTTTGTATGGCAGGGAACACTAATATGACATATATATGACTGTATATACAGTAAGGGCCAGGAATGCATATGAAGAACCTCAGCGGGCAGGAGAGAAGGTCGAAGAAGGGCATCAATACATTGAGTTTAAAGGTCACCCGTCTTGCTGGAAAGGTGGGATGTCTTTGGGGGATGGGGGGGGACCAAATCCAGAATTTTCCGACAAAAGTTGACATCCAAACGAAATTCAAGTGTGATGGAATGCCAAAAAGTGGAGGAGGGGGGTGCATTTGATTTACTCGCCCTCAGGACCCTGCTGAGGGAAGGGCAGGGGTCGGGCAGGTGGGGACTCCTCTTCTGAAGCAGTGTGACCCATCGGTGGTGATGGAGTCACGGGGCCAGCGAGGCTTTCTGGTAAGGAGGCTTCTTTACTCCATCTTAACTCCATCCACTCTCCTCACCCCCCCCTCCTCCCCACCCCCATCCTGACTCCGCCTCCTCCTACCACATCGCTCCATGGGTGGCCATGATGCATGTCCTCCTCTTCTTCTGCTGCTGCTGCTGCTTCTTCTCCTGGGGAGACGCTGTGTGCTGGAAAAGGAAGTTATAGTGTCGCTTGTGTCGTCATGGCGACAACAGGAGTTTGTGTTTGTCCCGCTGGAGGACGCCGCCACCTTGTGTGCAACAGACATCGTCCCAACCTCAAGTCGGCTTCCCGAGTATGTTAGATGTTTAGGAGCGTGTCATGATGGGATCCGTGAGGCGGGAGCGGGAAGCGGTGCTGGCTCGGGTGTTCCTGCCCTGGACTTCCTGCGGGGGCAGCATTGAGTCGACTCCCCCGTTCCCGCTCTCTGAAGCGGGAACATTTTTGACAGCTAAAATGTGATGAGTACTGGAAGCAATACATGTGCTAGCACGTCGTCTCGTCCCGTCTTTTACGAGTAGCCGTAGATGTTCTTTCTCCTTTTGTTCGGTGGGAAATGCTGCTAAGAAATGCTAACCCGACGTAGGTAAAACATATCCACCCCTCAGCCGGAGGGGAAGTCGCTGGCCACGAGTTAGGAAGCTGGACTAGATGACGCCGTGCCAAACAGCTCTCGCGTTTGATTTGATATCGCAGACGTACTTTTATACGAGGAAAATGTGAAAAGTGCCAAACGGAGCATATTTATCATTTCTGGGACAAAACGCAACAGCACTACCGCTCGGGGCTAGGCCGACAACAATAGCGATAGCTTAGCGTTAGCATCACAATGCTGAAGAAAATGTGACTACATAGCATTCTTAACGACAACTTTTTATAGTGACGATGAAGATGTATTTTGTGGAAATAGATGTTAACTTTTTTGCACGTATATAAATAAATATAGATATATATTGCATGACGTCACGTGTGGACTACAAAAACAAAAAAAACCAACAAAAAAATTAGACGTGTGTCGTTTCATTACCATGGGGGGGTCACGCCAGCCAACAAAAACACGGCGACGCGAACAAAACAAAAAAGGTGCACGTGTTTCAACGCTTTTTCTTTTCACGCAAGTCAGTATTCGGTGGTGGCGACACGCCCACTTCCTGTCAATTTCTGTTTATTTTTTATGGAAGAACAAAATTTGCGTTTGCACGAAAAGTTACCGTGCAGTGTCCACCCGGGTTTGCCGTTGTCACGGCAACAGACTGCAAACCACACTCTCACCTCATCGCTTCTGTGTGCGCGTGTGTGTGTGTGTGTGCGTGTGGGAGGGGGCGGCGGCTCTTCCACATCTGCCCCGCCCACTCTACCACCTTTTTTTTTCTCCTCAATGCCACCCTCTCCCGTTCCCCTGCCCCCACACGTGAGGGGGGGGTGGGGGGTGTCACGAACACCAGCAAGTGTAGAAAGCATTTGTCACGTCACTGTTTCTTCTTCTTCTTGTTTATTTTGCTGCTTGATGACTAACGACAAGACGACAAGATGCCATTTTGTGTGTGTAGCCTGTTTACCCCACCACCCCCGCCTCCCCCCACCCCAAACACACACCCTCTTCTTTGCACTTTCACCGCCCACTCCTCCTCCTCCAGTGCCAAACTCCAGGGCGAGGACACACAAAGGCGTTGTGGGCGTCTTTTCTTTGCGTGTGCGGGACATCCATCCCGGAGGCACCCATGAAGCCAGCATGCTCCGCCCACCCTCTCATAACACGATGTCGCTCATGACGCCGCCAAACAACAGCACCCCCCACGCCCCTCGCCCCCACACCAGGATTAACCCCCCCGCCCCACGGGCAGGTCGCCGCTCATGCCAGCTGCTTTCCTAATTCCGTCATCTTCTTCAGCCGTGGGACCTCATTGATTGTGTGCCATAGTGTTGGGGGCACCTGTCCCCCTCCTCACCTCCCCCCGTCTCTCTCTCTCTGTCCCCCCCACACCACCACACCCTTTGCTCCATTGATTTTCCTGGATGGGAAAGTTTCATTTTTCTAATGACAGCAATCCTTTTTTTTTTGTTGTTTGTTTGTGGCGGCGCCGTGCGGAGTGTTGACGCCATCCTCTGTCCTCCTCTCTTGAACTGTTTGAACTTTCACCTCCCACCCAATCATGAACTTTATTGACCTTCCTCCCCCCAACCCCCTCCTGTGTCCATCCAGCTGTTTGGGACAGTAACTCTTCATTCCATCCCCCTCCCCACCAAAAAACCCAACAAAACGACAACCTCTGTGAGACTGTGCAATGCTCGCTGATGTGATTGGATCCTTTTTCTTTGTTTGTTGCTCATCATCGGGGACGACGCTCTGACAACAACAGCAAAAAAAGACGAAAAAAATTTGGGAAAAAAAAATGCAGACAAAAAAAAAAAGAAAAAAAACACAAAACTGTTTCCTCACCTTTTTGTTCTCTCATTGTAAATATTTTTGTCAAGTGTTCGGGTTTGGGGTGGGCGGGGGGTGGGCGTATCGGGGGCGGCAGCATAAAGACGCTGGTTAAGTCGCTGTTAGTTGTGCTCTTGTTAGTCGTGTTCAGTTAGCTGCTGTATTCCCATTAACTAGTACTAATAGTAGTAGTAAGAACAGGAATCACTGTCAGTCATTGACCTGCGGGGGGCGCCACTGTCAGACATATCAACCCGCTCAGCTCGGCTCAGGTGTGCGTGTCAGGAGGCGGAGCTAACCTTTGTGCAATACAGTCTGGTTTACATGAAAGGTCGGCACATATCTCCACCTGCTTCCCCAAGCGAGTATTCGGAGGAATAAGGAGGTCTAAACGTCTCATTTCACCGCATGGCTCCAAGCTCCACCCCTGATTTATGCTGCCCGCCCCATTTCCCCACACATGAGCTATTTATTATTACCATGACTCTATTCACAAAATAACAGCAAAGAATTTCAAGAAAAAAAAGGGAACGACTGGGGAAAAAAAGTGAAATTAATATTGTTTTGCTTTTCATTCTTTTTTTTTAGTATCTTAGTGGTTGCTTTCTAACAACATTCATTACCTGACGTAAAGAGTATTGAATATTTAATGTAACTGTAGCATTGTGTTTGTAAACAAAAAAAACCTAGTGAGTTGTGTTTGTTGACTTGTGGATTACCAGTGAAGTGGGCCATCTAGTGCTAATAATATCTATAAGGTCATTTTCTAAGATTCTTATTTGCCACAGCAACAGCAGTCATTATAAATGTTCATTTTAGCATCACCTGTCTTCTGTTGTCTTATTCTTCACCTTCCACCACACTCTGCATCATCACAGTAACACATCGGGGGAGAGGGGGTATGCGTGTGCGTGTGTGTGTGTGTGTGTGTGTGAGGGCGGGGTCTGGGTTGTGGTGGTGAGGGTGGGTGTCGTGTCCAGTGTCCACCAACAAGCTAAAACCAGTCAGGCTTCCATAGCTCCTCATGGAACCACCTGACGTTATAGCTGCAAACCCTCATCCTGTGATCTGACTCAGCTCGACTGTTCATAACCCCGCTCTCCCCCCAACCCACCCACCACCAACACCACCTCTCAGTCACCTGACCAAACCAAATCAACCAATCACTGTCCTCCCCACTGCCGCCTCTTCCTCTGCTGCACACCATGTGATGTTCTCCATCGATAACATAACTACTACTAGCTAGCGTCACCTTGTCTGCAGGCCTGGGGGGGTGGGGGGCACTGGACCCTCAACATGTGTCCAGACTGTAATGTCCTTAGCATGATTAGACACCGCTCTCAAGCCTCTTTTCCACCAAGCGCTACACTTCACTGGAATCCGTAGCAGCCGTCCCCCTGTGGGTGGTGGCTCCATGGAGGGTGGGCGGATTTTGTGTCCTTTGGCTCAGGTCAGAGTTCACTTGCTAGTGAACCAAGACCATCACTTCAGGTGGTCTTGGCCCTCTTAGCAAAGTGCCGTGTCGGACTGAATGTCCCACCCTCCATCTTTGGTTGGGGTCCCGGCCGCAGTCGTAGCTTACGGGTTGGTTCTAGACACAGCCCTCCTTTGTGGACTGGGGCACTTGGTGGAAAGGTCAGGGTTCCTCCCCAGAGCTGCTGACCATGCTAGCTAGCCTTCATCCTGGTGTACATCCAACTTTACAAGGTCCACCTTAACCCGTCTCCATGGCAACCAGAGCGGAGCCAGTTGCATGGCAACCAGCGTTCCCTAGAAGAGGCGTTAGCGGCTAGAAGGAAGGCCAGATGATGATGATGATGATGATGATGCTGCTTCTCAGGGTGTCGTAGGTTAGCGTGTCCTCCCGACTCAGCCCAAAGACCATTCCACCCCCCACCAACCACCCCCATCAAAGACTGGCCCACTCATCAGGATCAGTCTAGACTGGAGAGACGCTACTAACTAATGTTTACAACCCAAACGAGACCAACAACGCTGTTGAAAGAATGTTCTAGAAGAGAGCGAGCGACTGCTTCTTCTTCCTGTGTGTTCAATCATTGCATGTGACTTTTATGGTTTGCAATCAAACTGTCGCAATGGACGGTACGTTTGTGGCGAGCGCTGACGGACCAATGAATGCTCCATGTGTGACCACGCAAAAGATGTAAACGTTGATTTGTACTGGTCCAATAAACCATTGAAGCAACGCAGCATCTTTAGTCTCAAGGTCATGTGACGTGGCGAGAGGTAAGTCCATCCAACATGGCTGCTGCTGAGCGTGTGTGTGTGGCGAGGGGGTCGGGTGGCGTTGGTGGTGGGAGGGTGGTGGTCTTCTGCGCACTGACTCAATCCACCTGTCACACATCACAATCCAGCAGGGGCGGGGCTCCGCCCTCGTGACATATCCATCTACCCACAATCCTCCTGTGCACCAGCGCCATGATCAGTCCGCATCCGCCATGATTCCACACGCCAGGTTCCAGTGGTGGTCGCCCCCTCCCCCTTCCATGCCATGGGGCCCGGCGGCTTTTCCAGTGGCTGCCCCAAAGCCCCCTGGGAAACGGAGTCCTCATTCACAGCATGGTCGACCAACCTCCTTCACTCGCCTCCCACACTCTCCTTCCTCCTCCATCCGCCTGATAAAGAAGTTCCTCCAGCTGCCGGCAACAAGGTCGCTGCCGCCGCTTAGCGTCTTTCTTCCATCATTTTTCCTTTGCAGTAAACTGTCAAGACCGCATGTGCGCAAAGGCGCTTACACAGGCAACCAGAGTTGGACAAAAGTGATGACTTAAGTTGAAACCTCACGTTTGACTGGACTGACACTCAAGGTGCAGGGTCCAAGTGGAGGGGTCAGGGGTCACACAAGCTTCATCGAGCTTGTTTTCAGCATCGCCGCTATGAAGTTGAGCAAGATCATAGTTTGTTTACATGATGTGATTGTTAGCAGCAGGCTATCAGCATGCTAATTTAAAACTTTTAAAGCTTTGCCGTCTGCTTTGTGCCGGCGCCACAGTGATCTCCCCGGTGAAAGCGGCACAGGGCCGTCATGAAATTGGGCCGCCGGGATATCATTCCCTAGCAGGAGGCTTCTATCTTTAGCTGCGACCGGCTTAATGCCGCCTCTCGTCAAGTCGAGCGCCGGCTTATCCGTCTTTGTCAGCGCTAGTAGGCCAGCAGCTGCTAGCGCCGTTAGGCCGCATATTGATCGGTCGCCGCAGACGAGACGCGGGCTAAGAATAGACGCGAGAGGCGCTTGCCGGAATTCCCAGCTCGCTACGGAAGTGAGAGTGCAGAAAAATGGTCTCCGATCGACGGGATGTTTAATAAGTGTGCTCTAATGATGCGAACTAGCGTGCAGCTTGTATCAAGAGGAGCGCTAATGCAACAAACACACACAAAACACTATGTTGCTAGGCAACACAAAATGTGTGTGAAAGGAGGAGAGACCAAGCAAAGAAGCACTTGGGTTTTTTCCAAGTTTGAATGTATTTCCAAAAAGGAAGTCATTTTTTAAAAAGCAATATAGTTTATATTAAACCAAATGAGTGGACAAGACGTAATTAAGTGACCTTTTGAATCCACACCTTTGGCAGCTAAAAGAGGAAGCCACACAAAGTGATCTTAATCTGGAAAATGTTGTTTGAAAGACTGAAGACTTTTTTTTATCATTTTTTTTTCTTTGCTCCAAATGTTTGTTCTTTTGTCTGAATAAAAACATGTTGACTCTTGTTGTCGTGCTTCATGTGGGCGGGGCCACGAATCAAGCCAACGGGAGTGCAGGAGAATAAACATAAGCCACGCCCACAGAGCTCGGGAGCGCCTCTAAGGACACTCTGGCGCCCCCTTTGGTGGCGTGTCGCACGTGCAGGCTTGGTGCCGCAACCCTCTCCAAGACTTGAAATTTCTTCTTGTTGTCAACATGTCGCGTGCGGAAAAGAAGCCGAATGGTAACACACACCCCGCCTCATGACACAAATACACGGCCGCAGACACACTCCTACCCAATCACAATTCATCTTTGGCATCGGCCACCCCGTGTACATAACACAAAGACTATCACGTGACCTTCAGTCCACCTGAGGAGCTGAGGCATCTGGCGTGAAGGTCACATGTAGGGCCGTGTTCTCCGTTACTGTTCCTCACACACAGAGAACATCAACGCTGTGGAGGAGGCGGTCCAAACAATGGGGGAGATGGGAGTGTGGTTTCCATGGCAACTGCTGCAAGCTGCTAAGAGGGCTGCTTTGAGAACATATGTCAGCCAGTGTGCTGACTTCACACGCAGCCTGGCAGCACTCTGTGTGTGTGTGTGTGTGTGTGTAGCCTGGCACAATGTCGCTCACTTCCTGTCCGTGGCAGCCTCCAGACCAGACATGTGGACCTAGCAGGGCGGGGATGGGGGAGGTACGGCCCTTTCCACAAACCAATCTGGCCCTCAGGTTCATTTCCAGTTTGTAACAACAAAAAACGTTGTAATAACTACAACCCACCAGCAGGGGGCACCGGTGTGCGAAAGACGCTGCGTGCCCGGGAAAAATAGAAAATCGTGTGCGTGTGTGCATATGTTTATATATATGCACTTTTTTTTTTTTAAACAAGCTTCGCTACACATCTTAAAGACAGTTATCTGTCATTCATCTCCTGGCATGGTAATGTTTATCATGTAGAAATGGGGGGGGGGGGCATCCAGTTGCTGCTGCAGCAAAGATGGTCTATTGATGGCTGCTGCAGTCTCACGCGCGCGCACACGCACACACACACACACACAAGAAACTTTGTTATTGATCCACTGCACCCAGGCGTGTTTTTTGTAAGGGGGGAGTGTGAGACATTAATGAGCAGCCCCCTCTCTCTCTCTGCACTCACCATCACACTGGTCCTTGGCTGCTCCATGTTGCCGTAGCAACGCTCCCGTTGCCGCAGGCTGGCTGGAGGCTGGCTGGATGTGTGCTGAATAGAAAAAAGAAAGTGAGGGGGAGGAGGGGTAAGAGAGGGAAGGAGGTGGGGGTGGGGAGCTTGGTTCTTCAATTCATTGCCCCTACAACGACCCCCCCCCGCCAGCATCCCATCACAAGCATCAGCTGAGCCCAGTGAAGGCCTCGGTGCCGCTTAGCACCCCGAACACGTCGCAGACAAACTTCAAGCTGCGTTTATTATTCAGCTCCCTTCTTTACGCACACACAAATACCCTACATGCTCCGAAGTCCCGCCCACGTCGGACCTCTGGGCCCTCAGCTGCTGTGCACCAGCAGAACGGCGAGCGCCTCTGACCTTTAATCCCCGCCTTAAGTCCCGCCTGATTACCTGATAATAGTCATATGAATATTATTAATATCAACTAGAAAAGGACCTGCTACCTGGCACCAACAGACAGTTGCCGGAGTGCAAAACGCTGAAGCCGGCACCAAGCAACGTGGGTACATAAAGCCCCACCAGCCACCTCTTTGGAACCGGGGTAATCCCCTCGGACTGCACGTTGTGAAAATGCCAACGGCTAGCATGCTAACCGCTATGTACTGTATGTGTCTAGGTCAGGGGTCACCAACGTGCTGCCCGCGGGCCCCTGGTAGCCCCCCACACAAGCCTGCGTTTCATTTGGGTTTTCAGTTAACAATGTGGGAACACTAGAAAGAAATGTATTCTGGGATACAAAGCATTTTATTTTTGTAAAAGTAGCAAAACTATTTACTGTGTATTCTTTATGTAGTACCGCTTTTTAGGAAATGGTGTATATTATGACAATTTTGGGGGCACGATGCATAGCATAACATTTCTATCCAAGTCATACAATAAAAACACGTAGAACCTACAGGGACGTTGTACAACTATGGACATCTTTGCGTAATTTCTACCCATAAATCTCATTCATATTGAATTACTTGTGTTGTTTCAGTATGCTGACAGCCAATGAAGATAAAAACAATACCTCCGTGAATGCATGTTGCAGATGTACTGACAGCTTCAGGCTTTGGACCATCAACTCCTCGAATGCACTCAAACTAAAAGAGACAAAACAGTCAGATGTTGACTTTGTCTTCTTACAGAGGTATGTGTGGGCGTATAGCACACATCAGATGCAGAGAGGATGGAGCGGGCTGAAGGAGGTAGAGGTTCTTCTGGAGCTCATTAGGAGTCAGGGCCACACTCCGTTGCGGAGAAGCAACCAGAAGAGGATGAGGAGGAGGAGGCCAGGTGATGCAGTAGGCAACTACACGCCACCGTTGAGAGCCTCTGCTGCTGCAAACATAGAAAATGTCACAGAAAAAAGGTCACTTTTTGATTGTTAAAGAACATGCTAGGAGGACGAAGAGGATGTCTGACACGCTAAAAAAATTTTAAAAAAGCAGTACAAGCCTGAAGGATAAAGTGGAAGTGTCAAGTCGAGGAAAGAGTGGAGTGTGGCGCCACCTGCTGGACAAACTAACAATATGTCCAAGGGACGTTCAAATTCGCGCACTTCCGTACGTCTATGTAACCTTTTGAGTGCACACGTGCGCTCACAAGGACAAGTACCCGGATGTTTGGACGAGTACGCAGGCGATGGCGCCAAACCTTCCAATAGTCGCCATCTTGGCTACGTAACTAAAAAGGAGGGACGACTACTAACTCGCTTGCAATTCGAAATTCGAACGCTTCCGGTAAGTACACGACGACGGCAGTCGATGTGGGACAGCAGTGCGCCTCTGAAACCACGTAGTGTTACCAGTATTCGTATTTAAGTGTTTGGAGTACGGACATTGACATGGCCACCGACCTGAACGGTTAGCTACAACATGCTAATGCTAAAAACAAAGAGGGCTGTTGACGTCACCAGGAACCACTGCTGTTACTTTTTGGGTCACTTCCGTGGATGATTGTGGAAAACTTTACTTTCTCCAGCAGTTCAATTCATGAAACTCTTACTAAATTAAATTTTACAGTTATACATTTTTCAAGAATAAAAAACAAGTCACAAAGTTTGACAGGACCTTCTGAACTGAAATAACTTCTGCTCCATTTTCTCATGTCTTGAGATGCATGAAAATGAAGAGTCAAAGCTCTAAAATAGACACACAACGACACTAAGGTGTTTTTTATTACAATGTCCCACATGCGTTCATCTCCATCTTTCCACTGCTGCGTGCCGACGTGATGATCCGGCAAGCCGTCGGAAGATCAAGTCCACCTGAGAACTTCTTGACCACTCCACAATACAAGTTTGGTCGGGAGTGACTTCTCGTGAACGTCAGACTAGTCATCACTCTTGCTTTTCTTCTTCTTTTTCTTCTTTTTTAGAGAGCCGCCGTCTTGCTGGTCGTGCAAAATGTCCGCTCGTTCACTTTTCACTTCCTGTTTGAACACCACCTCGGCGGCAGGCGGCGACTGCTCTTGCGCCTCTCTGTCCTTCTTGTTTCTCTTCTTCCTGCTCTTTTCCTCAGGGGCTTCTCCTTCCTGAAAGAGGATGTCTTCACCCACTTCCTGTTTGACCGTCACCACGGCACCAGGCGGCGGCGACTCTTCCTCGTCTCTCACCTTCTTCCTTTTCTTTCTCCTTTTTTCCCCAAGAGGTCTTTCTTCCTGGAAAAGGATATCTGCTCTCCCTTCCTGTTTGACTGTCATCTCCTCGTCCTCTTGCTCCGTCTTTATGTGCTTTTCTTTCTTTAACTTCTTTTTCTTCCTCTTCCTCCCCTCCCCGTCACTGACTTGTGTGACTTCCAGAAGGGGGGCGCCGTCCACTTCGCTACCCGCTCCCTGAGTGGGTGTCTTGCTACCGAAGGGGTGGTACCGCTGTTTGAGGCCAGGCGGGATGGAGGGCGCGGGGCTGCCGGGGATGATTTGCGGGGGCTGCCGGGCGGCGCCGTAGCTCTCGCTCACGCTCAAAAGGCCAGCGAAAGGTGGACCCATGACGGTCGCTCGCGACGAGGCCACGTCACCGGTGAGAAGGTGGAGCTCAGAGGTGCCGTGTGTGGAGCCAAGGACGTTGTAAATCTGTTGGCCCCGCTTGCTCTTTCCTCCGTCTACGGCGGAAGGAAACCTTAGCGTCTGAAGGCCTGAGAGTCTCACGTAGACACCTTGCAAGCTGAAACGAAGAGGAAGGGGTGCTAGGAATCATCCACACAGGGAACTTTCGGAATTCCAACAGATAAGGAAAGGGCACAAACAATATACAAATTCACCAATGTTGCTGTTCTAAGGAATAAAGGCTAGGAAATATGTGCTACCATTCTGGGTTAAAGCTGGCAGGAGTTTTAATGAGCCACAGTTCACTGTTGCTGGTCTTCAGACTGTCTGTCAGCGTGCTGCTGCAAGGCTTGTGTCTGAATGACACAAAGTCATCCGGACATTTGTACCTGCTGGTCCTCGTCCCTGTAAAATGACAATAAACCGCATTGCAGCAAATGTTGTTGCAATGAAGTAACTACCGGCTCAGTGTGCTGTTATGCTTCCAACACAACGGGGCTACATGCTAGCTACTTTAAGACAAAAAAGTGCTAACTTACCGGGCTTCTTTTGCCTTAACGACGCTTCCCCCGTCGACCTGTCCGATTCATCTTCGCTGGATGAGGGCGACACGTCTCTTGGCATGTTTTCCTTTGTAGTCAAACAATCGCCATGTGTTGTACTTTTGTACTTCACTTTTACAGCTCGGAAGCGTGGTAATGGGGGACCCACATGTGCGCACACTAGGAACACCTAGGACCTTTGCTTGCGTCACATCCCGTCAGCCATATTTGTAGTCCAACAAGAGAATGCTCCGTGTTGGCTTACGAGTTCGAGTCCGGTTAAAGAAACTACATCTCTCACACTGCACCTCACCGGGTTACGTAATGCCCCAGCGTTCTTCTCGAGAGCGGTTGACAGCCGTGAAGAGAAGGCCGATGAGGGTAAACAAACCAGAATTAGATTAAATAAGCGTTCAAATATCGAAATTTTTACCCCACTCCATATCAGGAATATGTTTATTGTTGTTACAAAACAGACTGAAGGTATTTAAGCGAGGAAGTCGCCAGTAAATAGTGACTCTACACTTGTTAGGCATAAATAGGTTAAGTTAGCTAACGCGTGCTAGCTAGCCAGCTGGCTAGTCGTCCATCATGTCGTCGCCCTCTTCCTCCTCCAGGCGCCAGTGGTGCTACCTGTGCGACCTGCCCAAGATGCCGTGGACCGTGGTGTGGGACTTTAGCGAGGTGGTGTGTCGCGGCTGCGTCAACTACGAGGGTGCTAATCAGATAGAGTTCCTCATAGCGAGCGCCAGGCAACTCAAACGGACGCACGGAATGCAGGACGGCAACGTGAGGTCGCCCGGTCCCTCTCCCAACAAGCACGCCTCGTCAGGCCGGGGAGAGGCAGCCACAGACGGCGGCAGGCCGCACAGCGAGCGCTTTGAGAGGGGAGGCCGCGGAGAGAGCACCGTGTCCGCCGCTCGAGTGCCGCCCAACGGGCTGCACCGTGACGGCCAGCCGGCCCAAGAAGTCAACCGCCACAGTCCAAGTGGAAACCGGAGACCGATGATAGGAGCGGCGATCCCCCCGAACTTAGTGACTCAGAGCATTGCAGGGATTCCCCATGGTCTACTGGCGGGCATGCCGGCGGGCCTGACAGCCAGGACCGCTCCCATGAGCAGCCCGATGATCTTCCCGGCCCCGGTGTTGGCCGAGATGAACCGCAGACAGCTGGGCATCGGCATGGGCATCGCCCCCTTCATCACGCCGGAGCTGGAAAGGGAGCTGAGCTCCTCCCAGCCCAAGCCTCAGGGTCACACCGGCTCTGTCTCCAGCAGCAAGACCGCCGGCCTCCCTTCCTCGTCGTCGTCCGCAGCAGGGGGGGTGAGTCAGACTAGCCCCAAGCCTGCTTCTTCTCCGGCGAGGCAGCCGCGTCCCCTCGCCGCCAGGTCCGGAGGAGAGCCTCTGGCGTCCAGCAGCTCATCAGAGGCCACTCCCACTGCCGCAGCTCTGCCCCACAGTGGAGCCTCGGAGCTGGGATCCACTTCAGCCAGCAGCAGCCTGACAGGAACCACTCTGTCCTGCACACTTTGTCACGAGAGGCTGGAGGACACTCACTTTGTTCAGTGTCCATCTGTGCCAGGACACAGGTTTGTCGTTACGTCTTGCATAGTCACCACAAACACACACCGATTACAAAGACGTTATGTTGACTTCTGATAGACGCTGTCATTCAAAAATGAACTTGGGTGTACCTAATTAAGTGAACACAGGTTATTTCCTTGCTGACTTTCTCATGTATAATTTTTGCAGAAGCTGAGAAGTGTTTCTGCAGTACTCGTTTTATTTGGACATGATTCTTAGTGTAGTCCTTGTGTGTCCTCACGCAGGTTCTGCTTCCCATGCACCAGAGTGTACATTCAGAGCCGGCGAGGCGATGGCGAGGTCTACTGTCCCAGCGGCGAGCGCTGTCCGTTGGACACCTCAGCCAACAGCCCCCCTTGGGCCTTTATGCAGGGGGAGGTGTCCACCATTCTGGGTGCCGCCGTGGCGGGGGCCCCGCCGGCCCTTCCCCCAGTAGCCGGGCCAGGACCCGGGGCCGGCGCCGCCAATGGGGCAGCATCTCAGAGCGGTGATGTCACCGTCAAGAAAGAGAGGGAGACGTGATGATGGTTTCCATGGCAACCTGGACAAAGGCAGGCAGGCCCACACTTTGGCACACTTAGTTTAGTCACGTTAAATGGACCTGACACGTTCATTGGACCCCCCCAACGCGCGCGCGCACACACACACACCAATCAGGCAAATGAAAACCACAAAATGTCAAATGAACGTAACACGCACACGCGTGTGACCTGCCATCTGAATGTAGAAGAAGAAGGTGTATTTTTAGCGGAGGGTTTGACAATGTGCAATGGTCAGTCATTGTATGCAACATTTAGAAGCTGCAGTTGAAAGCCTTCCGAACCTGACAAGTTGCTTTATTTTGAAAGAAAAGAAAGGTAAAAGTAGTTTTTTAGGCGCAGACTGCAGCAGTGAGTCACGTTGCTGAACAATCACGAGAAGAATGTCCTCATAGACCAACCAAAGCTAAAGCTTATATACGTGTATGAAATCTATTTAGCGCTATATCTGCTAGTTTACACTTAGTCGTCCTCAGAAAGTGCTGACGGGCCTTTTGGACCCCTCCGCCGCCTCCCCTACACCTCGCCAACACGGGTGGCGGGTGAGCGTGCGCAGATACGTCGCGTAACACAAGTGCCTTCGGCAAAAGGTGTCCGGCCTCTTTGTGGGAGTCGCCACAGCGATGACAAATCTGTTGGGTTTCTTGACTGCAGCTTCATGTACAAACCGCCAAGCAGGAATAAACACGGTGGAAACTGCCCATGTCCTGGTCTTTCTGTTTGTTAGGATGATAATCATGTGGATTAAGAAGAATGGCTGTTCTTGGAGCGATATGAGTTGTAAACAATCCCTGGGCGGTAAAAGAGTGACCTTAGACCTGACTACCAATTAGATGGGGAAATGATCATGTATTGCAATATCGTGCGCTCCTCGCTTTCGTCCACCAGAGGGCGCTGTGGTGCCGCACGGTATAAACGGCGCCAACTTCCTTGAAACTTTAACTGATGAATCCCAATCAGCACAGTGATGTTAATTGTGAATTAAAAAAAAGTGGATGTGTTGCTTCCTCTATTAGTGTCAAGTCATTACCGCCATTGTTGAGCCAATTATGGAGGTGTTAATGGAGGACGGAGGCTCATTGGCATAAGAAAAACGAGCCACAGGGAGGCCAGCTGGGAAGGCTAGAGCCCTCCACAACAAAAAGATGCGTATTAAAAGAGACCGGTCCGAAGCACACAGACAGACAGTGACGTCACTCAGTGCCAGGTCATCTGATCATGCTTGTGATATCAGAAAAAGTAAGATCTACCTGCACTCGGTGGTGACTTCATTAGGTACACAAGGTAATGACATCCAATACAAATCTGCTATTATAAAGCTGGTATTGCTCACTTTCAGCTTTTTGGTGGTAATATGTTTATTATTCTATCTAATGCCATGTTTAAGGTCAAGAAGTAGTGGCTTGTAGTAGTTGACTTAATAGTAGGGCTGTTCTCCCAAGGGCTGCACACAGAAATATATTTCTATAATTGCACTTCAAAAATATATATGTATTTTTCATTTTTCAAAAAGGCTTAAAAAGTGTATATGGGTTGCAGGGGTGTCACAAAAATGTGTCTTGGGCACGAGGCCCGGGAGGATAATTAATCAAATATATATAATATAATAAAATACACAACAAGCTTTTATACATCAATACATTGCCGTGCGCATGCGTTTTCCTCGTCTCTCGCCTCCAAACAGGCAGGAAGAGGATTCACTCTGTGCATTGGTTTTGGCACCCTGGTGCGTTTGTTCTGTAGAACAAGGGCATAAACGGACTGAGAGTGTCTTGGTGGGTGGAGGCCGCTAGCACAACGTGTAACTTAGTAGAAATGAAATGAGTAGAGTGCAATATTTAGTCATGTTTATAAGAATAGTTCCGTTGTATTTGTATGAAAATGTCAAGTCTTGTATTGTTCTCGTGTACTGCATATATATATTATATATTTGTAAAGACAAAGCTTTGCAGTGTTATCGGATTGAACTCTTTACATTGTGTTTTCCCTCCGTACTATGTTCGTTTCGATGTGGCAAGAAAAGGAAAGGTGGGCTACAAATGGCCCCCTGCTGCACTTTGGACACCCCTGTCAGTTGAAGTGTACGATTATCCACCGCTAATTGCTCCAAATGGACTTCCGGTGGCGGGACGCAGCAGATGTGACGTCACTAAGCGGCTCATCCGTCCTAATTGCATCATTAATACGACGGCGAGGTGTCACTCCGTCTACCTTTTTCGTCCAACGGGGGCCCCAACGGACGTTGAGCCGCCGTTAGGCCGCCATTGCCGTGCGCACGCCTCCGTCTCGGGTGCTCCGGCGGCGCACCGGGACGGGCTGACGTTGAAGCGCAAAGGCGCACGAAAGGGGAGAAGAAGGCACCTTTAAGAGCGCGTGAGAATTTCTTTCTGTCCCTATATTTGCTTTTGCTCTTCTTCTCGACTACAAACGGGCCGGAGTGTTAAAGGCTCCATGAGGTGGCAGCCGCGGGAATGAACGACTTTACGCCCCCCGAGGGGACCCAACCCCGCCATAAGCGCTCTTGATGAGGTTGCATCCATTCCCTTTATTATTATTATGATTATTATTATTATTACAGCTGTGCTTTATCCACTGAAGTGAGTGAAAGAAAAGCTGTTTTATGTTCGAGACTGGGGGGATGTGTTGTGCCGCCGGGCCAATATACAGCACGCCAGGGGGCCACATCGGCCTTTTTGCCGGACCCTTCCCGAGCGCCTTCACCGTATTCAAATGTGGGGGGGCGGGCCCCGGCAGTACCTTATAAGAGGCCATCTGCGTGCCGCGTCCACGCCGTCTGCAAGACTCTCTCCCCCCGCCCGTCAACGCTGCGTCCCGCCGGCTCACCGCGGCCATCAGCGGGCCTCCAGCATCGGATCGGAACCATCGGGTTCTGGAAAACAATGGACGACTGAGCTGTGTGGACTTTTCTGTACAACTTCAGCTCTCTCATCAAGCGGAGAACTTTGGTTTTGCGCGCGCGTGTGTGTGTGTGTGTGTGTGTGGACGGATTCCAACTTGTCTTAGAAAAAGAAGAACATCTCCTCTCCGAACAAGGCCGCGCGTAGACTACTAGCCCTCCTTCCAGGTTCTTGTTGGGGATGTTGAGCTCTGTGAAGATGGAAGCCCACGACCTACCTGAGTGGAATACTTTCTACAGCGAGGCCAGCGAGGTAAAACACACACACACACACACACACACACCCTTAGAGAATGTTAAAAGTTGTGTCCACACACATTTGGTGCGTCAATAACGTGGAATTGTTGAACTTGATTTGGTATTAACGATAAAACCCGAACACCCTTTTTTCTGACTCGTTAGCCAAGAATAAGATTTGCGAAGAGGCCTCCTGCACGAGCAAAAGGCCGACGTGGAACTACACTGGAAGTTGGGGAAATGTTAGTTGGACCGGATGGCAGCACACAAACGCAACAGGCAGGATTCCCTTTACAGACCAACTTGCTGAAGACTGAGCATTCCTGCTGATGGGATTCAAAGTTAATTGGATTAGTTTGACGCGGCTGCTGATGAAATTAACGCGTTGATCGTGTTTAGAGAGCTTTCATCTCACCTGCGCCGCGACGTGATGCGTTCAATGTCCCCTTTCTCCAGAGAAGTGCAGTTTTTCACTGCAGGTTGTTTTTCCACGGTGAGGCCGGAGAGGACTGTGACGCGCTTTTTTTTTTTTTTTTTACGCATTTCCACGTTCACGTGTGAGTGTGAAATCCGCGTGCACTGAGAGCTTCATTGTGCATTGATAAGGAGCCAGTCAGAAGCCTCCTTTCACGTTCCAACTCGCTCTTTACAGCGCACGGCGCCTCCGACAAACGTGCGCGCCGCGCGCGTGGACATGAGCGGGCTTATGCAAAATAGAAACATCAGTAATTCCGTTTTGTGTTGCAGATGTACTCCTCGCCCAGCACCATGAACTCTGCTCTGGGCTCCGTGGGCTCCATGGGCACCATCAACAGTTACATCAACCTGAACCCGGCCAGCGCCGCCCCGGCGGGCATGAACATGGCGTACCCCGGCTCGGGCCTCAGCACCTCCCCGCTGGCCTCCATGGGCTCGGGGGCGGGCCACATGCCCCTGTCTCCGGTGGCGCCCTCCCTCAGCTCGGGCTCGCTCACCCAGCTGGGTCCGGCCACTCCCGGCTCCCTGGGCTCCCTGTCCCACTACCAGAACATGGGTCAGTCCATGAGCCAGCTGGGATACCCGTCGGGCGCCTCCCTGAGCCGAGCCGGGCATAAGGAGATCCCCCCGAAGCCGTACCGGCGCTCCCTGACCCACGCCAAGCCGCCGTACTCGTACATCTCACTCATCACCATGGCCATCCAGCAGAGCGGCAGCAAGATGCTCACCCTCAACGAGATCTACCAGTGGATCATGGACCTGTTCCCGTACTACCGGGAAAACCAGCAGCGCTGGCAGAACTCCATCCGCCACTCGCTGTCCTTCAACGACTGCTTCGTCAAGGTGGCACGCTCGCCCGACAAGCCGGGCAAAGGTTCCTACTGGACCCTCCACCCGCAGTCCGGGAACATGTTTGAGAACGGCTGCTACCTGCGGCGCCAGAAACGCTTCAAGATTGAAGACAAAATGGCCAAGAAGGGGGGCAAGGAGGGGGGCAAAGGGGTCCACGGTGGAGACGTCCTGCTGGAGGACAGAAGCCCCGTAGGGGGCTCGGAGGAAGCCGACTCCGCTCACTCTGACAGCTCCCACCCGGGGTCCTCCGACGACCGACCGCTTCCCAGAAGCTCGCTGGTTCCGCTCGACTGCCCCTCGCTGTCCTCCCACCTGCACAGCCCGCCTCTGTCCCAGCCGCCGTCCACCTCCTCCTCCTCAATCCCTCCATCCTCCCTGTCCCTCTCCGCCACCTCCGCCGCCAACCCCATCTTCCACTCCCAGCCCTTGGTGGGCGGCGCCCACCTCCTGCCCGGTGCCATGCATCAGCACATGGACCTACAGAGTGACGCCCTCAAGTCCCTGGACCCCCACTACAACTTCAACCACCCCTTCTCCATCACCAACCTCATGTCCAACGAGCAGAAGATGGACCTCAAGTCCTACCAGGACCAGATGATGGCGTACAACAGCTACGCCGCCGGCTCGCCCGTGGCCGCCAAGCAGATCTACGACAGCCCCAGCCCCGCCACCATGGACTCTGGTGCCTACTACCAGACTCTGTACAGCCGCTCTGTCCTCAACGCTTCTTAACGTGCACGCTCGTGCACCGCACGCACACACACACAGACCGGCATCTACACGCCGCCATGTTTGACGGGCCAAGGAAGGTTTTTCCTTTCCCATGGAGACTCTGGTTACACCACGCACACGACCATAGGGATGGACTTTGTACAAAATGTAAATAGCAGCCGTGCGCGTGTGTGTGCGTGTGCGTGTGGGTATTTGCATTTATTTATAAAGGGAATACATTTTAATATATCTTATATTGGGCTTTGTGGACCAGTTACAAGCTTCATGTGAGGTTCTGCAGCGGGACACGCTTCATTCATGTTACAATCTCACGTTCTCCACGCCATGAAAGCAGCTGTGGTAAAGACTTGAAACAGCAGCATGCGTGTCGTTCCCTGGAGGGGAGAATGCCTTGGACCGGACCATCAGTGGGGGTGGGAGGCTTTAGTTACTTACTAAAAAGAGAGGGGAGAGATGCACTATGGGAGATTTACATACAGTACTTTGCACTATGGAGCTCCCACTGGCCAGGTGGGCTGATAGTGTGTGTGTGTGCGTGTGTGTGTGCGTGTTACAATACTAAAGGAGTGTCCCCACACTGAGAAAGGGGGGGGGGTCTGTCGGTGTAACAAAAAGTGCCACGATGCAGTCCAAAAGCGCCTTCTCCTGTCCACATGATCAGTTGCCAACAAACTGATGGATGATAAAGACTTTCAGGTCACATGACAAAAAAGCAAGATGTCGCTTTTCAAACTTTGGAGGAAAAAAAGACCAAAACGTAAAAAAACCCGCAGTGTGTCCGTATAATATATTGTTTTTTTTCATCTCCCTCCTTGTTTCTGTTGGTTTCAATGTGATTGCATTTTGACTTTTCCTAATAAAAAGGTTGAAAAACGGGGGACACGGTGTCGTTTCTGCGCAGCGAAGACGACCTCGAGCCGCTTCCGGCCGTTCTGCCACACCAAACTCCTCCGAGCGTGCCTTCGTGCCACTGGGCCTTGCCCCGAAGTGTTGGACGCCAAAATTGGTCCAAAATGTCTCGCTAAGATGAAGGAGGAAGGACTGAGTCCGACACGTGCGGAATGGCCGCCAGCGTCGTCTAATTCGTCTTTTCCTCCGACAACAGCTCCGACCAAATGGACCCGGCGTGCGAGGCCCGTGGCAGACTAAACATGGCCGCCTCACACTGAGAGCCTCAAAGAGGATCTCCTCGCGGCGCGTTCGCGCTGAGAGACCACACCGCCGCTCCGGCTCCTGACCGCGGTCTGACCCGCGTCAACCAAGCAGAACCACGGGAGGGGGGATTCTGTTCGTTTCGTCTCCTCCGTGCGTCGGCCAGCAGCGACCAATCGGCTTCCAGCAAAAACACTTGATGGATGACAAGCTCATGTAATGAAGTCTGCGGAATGTCATTAACCTTCCGATTCTCGTTAATGCCAAGATAAGATAATAAGCATCTTCGCAGATCACATGCACTTTTTCACTTTATGATGAAATTCAATGAATGTTTTTCCATTGAAAAAACCCTTCATCCATTTTTATGAAGGTTTTTTCATAAATGAACATTGCAGGATCGGCATTTTGACCCTAAAAGAAGAAACACGAATCAGAGTTTTCCCAACTGGAAATCAGGGGGTGCAAAATGTTGCATTTCAAACATAAAGTCATGTTATTTCGCTCAAATTGAGTCAAATGTAACTACCTCCATACTACATAGGACCTTTCTTGGGCGGGATGGCACCTTTTGTAGGGGTGTAGGGTAGAGAAAGAAACATTCTCAGATATAGTAGACATTTTTGTTGGGCTTTTATTTTGACAGCAGTCTCCCCATGCCCGGCAATGAACTTAATGTTCCGCTATTGCACGTATGACATGTCGTTGCAACGCATCCCGATGGTAAAGGAGTTCTGCTTTGTGCGCAGCAAGAGTGGCTGCTAAAACGGTTCCATGGCGGCTTTGTTGCTACGTATCGCTCCATACCCCCGTCTCATGCACCCCTTATGGTCTTTGGCGGGGTGTTGATCGATGCTTCTTGATGTTACGCAACATGGTTACCTGTTGCTTCAGTCACTCACAAGCGTTTTTCTGCTCTGATGCTCTAGGTGAGTAGATGGGTGGGTGTGTTGCTAGGCGGATACTGTAGGTGAGTAGATGGGTAGGTGTGTTGCTAGGCGGATACTGTAGGTGAGTAGATGGGTGGGTGTGTTGCTAGGCGGATACTGTAGGCGAGTAGGTGGGTGGGTGTGTTGCTAGGCGGATACTGTAGGTGAGTAGGTGGGTGGGTGTGTTGCTAGGCGGATACTGTAGGCGAGTAG
>QODF01000289.1:195104-215145 GCA_024372805.1 Oostethus manadensis | reverse complement strand
TTTTTTGCTAGACAGTAGAATTCATGCTTCCATCTATCCCAGCAAGCCTTCCGGGTCCTGAAGCAGCAAAACAAGCCCAGACCATCACACTACCACCACCATATTTGACTGTTGCTATGAAATGCTGTGTTACTTTTACGCCAGATGGAACGGGACACGCACCTTCCAAAAAGTTCTACTTTTGTCTCGTCAGTCCACAAGATCTTTTCCCAAAGGTCTTGGCAGTCATGGAGATGTTTTTTAGCAAAATTAAGACGAGCCTTAATGTTCTTTTTGCTTAATAGTGGTTTGCGTCTTGGAACTCTGCCATGCAGGTTGTTTTTGTCTCTTTCTTATGGTGGAGTCGTGAACACGGACCTCAATTGAGGTAAGTGAGGCCTGCAGTTCTTTAGATGTTGCCCTGGGATCTTTTGTGACCTCTCGGATGAGTTGTCTCTGCGCTCTTGGGGTAATTTTGGGCGGCCGGCCCCTCCCGGGAAGGTTCACCACTGTTCCATGTTTTTGCCATTTGTGGGGAATGGCTCTCACTGTGGTTCGCTGGAGTCCCAAAGCTTTAGAAATGGCCTTATAACTTTTACCAGACTGATAGATCTCAATTACTTTTGTTCTCATCCTGAATTTCTTTGGGTCTTGGCATGATGTCTAGCTTTTGAGGTGCTTTGGGTTTACTTCTCTGTGTCAGGTAGCTCCTGTTTAAGTGATTTCTTGATTGAAACCGGTGTGGCAGTAATCAGGCCTGGGGGGGGGCTACAGAAATTGAACTCAGGTGTGATAAACCACAGTTAGGTTATTTTTTAACAAGGGGGGCAGTCACTTTTTCACACAGGGCCATGTAGATTTGGAGTTTTTTCCTCCCTTAATAACGTAAACCTTAATTTAAAAACTGCATTTTGTGTTCAATGATGTTATCTTTGACTAATAGTTAACCATTTTTTATGAGCACAAACATTTAATTGTGACAAACATGCAAAATCAAAAGTCAGTTTTTCACACTACTGCATGTGGTAGGCAAACAGGTAGGCAGCTAAAGGGGCAGGTAGGTAGGTAAGCAGGCACGTGGTAGGCAAACAGGTAGGCAGCTAAAGGTAGGTAGGTAGGTAAGCAGGCACGTGGTAGGCAAACAGGTAGGCAGCTAAAGGTAGGTAGGTAAGCAGGCAGGTGGTAGGCAAACAGGTAGGCAGCTAAAGGTAGGTAGGTAGGTAAGCAGGCACGTGGTAGGCAAACAGGTAGGCAGCTAAAGGGGCAGGTAGGTAGGTAAGCAGGCACGTGGTAGGTCTTTAGAAGCAGAAAGGTGCTAGCNTCTTGGCATGATGTCTAGCTTTTGAGGTGCTTTGGGTTTACTTCTCTGTGTCAGGTAGCTCCTGTTTAAGTGATTTCTTGATTGAAACCGGTGTGGCAGTAATCAGGCCTGGGGGGGCTACAGAAATTGAACTCAGGTGTGATAAACCACAGTTAGGTTATTTTTTAACAAGGGGGGCAGTCACTTTTTCACACAGGGCCATGTAGATTTGGAGTTTTTTCCTCCCTTAATAACGTAAACCTTAATTTAAAAACAGCATTTTGTGTTCAATGATGTTATCTTTGACTAATAGGTAACTATTTTTTATGAGCACAAACATTTAAGTGTGACAAACATGCAAAATAAAAAGTCAGTTTTTCACACTACTGCATGTGGTAGGCAAACAGGTAGGCAGCTAAAGGTAGGTAGGTAGGTAAGCAGGCACGTGGTAGGCAAACAGGTAGGCAGCTAAAGGGGCAGGTAGGTAGGTAAGCAGGCACGTGGTAGGTCTTTAGAAGCAGAAAGGTGCTAGCTTGCAAAGTAAGGGCTGCAGACGTGACAAGCTGTCTTTGACTTTGGCGTGCAGATCTCGGGGGAAGCGAAAAGAAGATGGTAGGATGAGAACAAGGCCCCGGGCAACGGGAGGAGTTTTGCATACGCTGTTGGAAGGAGGGAAAGTGAGCCAGCGACATCGTTGTCATCCTCCCGTCACATGATGAATATTTGGGACCTGAGGTGCAACCGACTCCCCGCCTGCTGCCCTGCGGCGCCTCTGCTGGGACACTACATCAAACACACACGCCTTCCCCCTCGAGAGTCACCTCGCCGACGCGGAGGAAACACGGAGGACGAAAGTACGTGAGAATAGGAAATATTTCATATCGAACAATAAGTATGAACAAGCGAGGAGAGACGAAGGCAAAGGTCGCCAAAGGCTGATCACATCCAATTCTAATCAATAGAGGAAGCATAAAAATGGCAGACACAGAAAGTCATAAAAAGAAATGAGGAGTCGCAAGGAAGATAAAAAAGAGAAGAAGGGGAGTGTGTGTGTGTGCGTGTGTGTGTGTGCGTGTGTGTGTGTGTTTTCAGGCGCTAGGATGCAAATGAGGCGGTGCATCCTGGATCCTGTTAGGTGGATGTTGTGTTTACTCTGCTTATTGCCTGCGGGGAGGGAGGGGGGAAGGCTGGGGAGGGCTGCAGGGGTGAGGAGGGAAGGAGGGAGGGGGGAAGGCTGGGGAGGGCTGCAGGGGTGAGGAGGGAATGAGGGGGGGGAAGGAGGGGGGTTGACGCAGCACTTCCAGTTGTACCTACGAGCACACGCCTTAATATTAATGAAGGACAACAAGAACTACCATACTGTAGGTACTACACACGACACTGTCCGGGTACATGAGCAGTCCAAAGGCAAAGTTAGGATGGCTTTTTTCAACACAGCGCCCTCTGCTGCATCTGGCGGGTTACTATTCAACATCCAAACTCTCCTCCCTCATCCCACCGTTGCTAGTTCTGTTCCATGCCGCGTCCAAGTGCATCCATCTCTCTTCCTGATTGGCTGCCCTTCTGTCAATCACCGAGTCCCCGTTAAGATTCCCGTTTGCAAACCTCGGTTTTTCGTACGCCTCAGTTTGCGCACGATTCTGTTTTTCTTTTTAAGGACATTTTCGGCACAACCTCGCCTGGGTTTTCGTACACAAACTAGATCCTTCCCCAAAACAGACCCAAACAAAGCAGACTGACGGCCCGCGCATTTTCATCGAGTGTGGCTGTCAGATAACCCACCACGGGGCCAAAAAGCTCAGCGTGCCAGGAAAGGATCCGTGCATTCGGCATTTGCCGTGTACGACTACAATTATTGTGTACATTTTTGCCAATATTTGTGATGACCGGAACCGAGTTCACAGCGTTTACGTTATTTCTTTCGAAGAAAATCGCCTCGGTCTTCGTCTGACCGCAACCCACCTCACAACACAGGGCGGTCTGTCGGGTTGATCTTAAAAGCCATCAGAAATCAGGACTTTGGTCGCAATTGGGAGAATCGGGCCCAGTTCCCTTTATGTGGGGTACGTGGTTCTTGCGTAATCCGGCTAGCCGGCTAGCCGGGCTTTTCTGCGG
Organism: Oostethus manadensis; assembly: GCA_024372805.1. Lineage (NCBI taxonomy): Eukaryota > Metazoa > Chordata > Actinopteri > Syngnathiformes > Syngnathidae > Oostethus > Oostethus manadensis. The sequence continues at coordinate 211,751 of QODF01000289.1, read as the reverse complement.
CTCCAAGCAAACCAGGCGGTGAATAGATCAGCAAAGCATTTGCTCATAAGAATAGCGGCAGGGCTCACATAAAGTACATGTTGAATGACCGATTGGATGCACTGGAAGGAAAAACCCAAGTTGGCCCGCAGTGAGGACTCATCTGAAGGAGGGAGAAGATACATACAGTAAGCGAAACAGCATCAATAAGTTACCCCACCAAAATAAAAGCAGGGAGAACAAGAAGTAGTACAGTGTCAAACCTATACGCTCACGCACACGCACACGCACACGCACACGCACACAGGCCGAGAGCCGCTCACCGGCGTTCAGATAAACGGTCGGACTTTGTCCCGTCGGCCCGGCTGTTGCAAAGAGAGCGAGATAAAGAACGGGCCGGAGTGAGCAACACAGAGGAGGAGGCTGATTGCGTTAGACCCGCTGGTGTGTGTGCGTGTGTGTGCGTGTGTGCGTGTGTGCGTGTGTGTGTGTGTGTGTGTGTGCGTGTGTGCGCGTGAGCTGTACGGTATCGATCCATCGCGCCATCGACTCAGCGAGCGACAGTGGCAGGTCAGAGGTCACACAAAGGCTGCTGGTGCGACTCTTGCGCACACCCTTCCTCGCTGGGCCTTTTGGTTGAAAAGCAGGAATCTTGTTTTGTTCTTCCCGCTTCCTGCTCGCTCCGACCCGCCTTCCCTCCTGGAATCATTCAAAGTTCCTCCTTATCTGCGTCCCGTCAGCCGTCACGTCTCTGTTATGCCGGGTGCGTCAAGACACGCGACTTCACAATAAAAGCTTTTGTGGCTCCTTGCGCTTTTCACCACTTTCCCTGCCTATGTGGATTATTTCCAGTCTTCTTTGAGTCGCATTGTAGATTATTTCTACTGTGGGAGGGGCCGGCTGTCGCCGTTAGCGAGAGCAGCACGTCTTTAATAAGCACATGAATGGAGTTGTGGGTGAGTGAGCGTGCTGTGGCTTTGACTTTTGGAGGATTATTTTCAGCCTTTTTATTTTGTTTCTATTGTGAATTAAGTCGCTTTCACTAATAACCTGCCAGAAGTCTTACGTTGCCGTCATTCGATTCTCTTCTGCTTTTTTACTGCTATTTCCCTGCCTCTGTGGATTATTTCCAGTCTTATTTAGAGGTGTTCTGATTATTTCTGCTATGTAAGGTGTCAGCTGGCATTATTTTGTGAGAGAAAAAAGCCCAATTTTATTTAATGACATGTTTTTAATGTCCACTTAATTGGAGTTGTGGTGAGAGAGCTGTGGGTTTGACTTTTGGATTACTTTCTGTCTTTTTTTGTTTCCGTTATGAATTGTGTCGTCTATCACTAATAACCTGCTGGGAGCGATCGCACTCCTGTCAGTCTATGACGTGTTTTTCTATTCGGCCTTTTTACTGCAATTTCCCTGACATTGCAGATTATTTCCAGTCTTGTTGCGAGTCATTGTGACCATTTTGACTGTGCAAGGTGGGAATTAATGACTTGTGAAAAAAGCGGTCACGTGAATTTAGAGACAAGTCTTGACTCAAGTGTGATGGGGTTTGACTTTTGAAATATTTCCAGCCTTTTTCTTTAGCTTCCGCTGTCAGTTACACCGACTGTCACTAGCGGCCTGTGAGGAGCGATCCGATTGCGTTCATGCACGCGTCATCAACTCCCCTGGCCCTGATTTGGTGGATTATTTCCTCTGTGGAAAGAGGCGCCGTCGCATTCATTTAATGACACGACAATAAACACTCACACAAAGGGAGCGAGCGGGTGGGCATGACTTTGGGCTTATTTTATGTCTTACTTTTCTTTTGATCACAATTTGTGTTTGGTAACCCTTTTCAGACTTTTTGTGTTCCTGCCACGACTCATGTCGCTACCTCGCATAACCTGCACGATCGCCTTCCCGTCATGCAAGCAGCGTCACGCGACGCCCGCCCCGTCACAGGGCAGCGCTCCGCTGTGGCCCTCGGGACGTTTGTGCAGGCGTCACCGGGGAGACGAGTCAAATATCCTTGGGACCTCTCACCACCAGTACCTCGAGGTGGAAGATGTGGGCCCGGTTCAGGTGGCGACCACGGCGAGAAAAGGTCGGCTTTCCGGCGGGTTGGTAAACGGGAAGTGCAAGCAGAGCCGATCAGAAGAAACTGCTTCCATTCCAAGCATTCTTCCTTGCACCAGCCGTGTGGTGGGCTTCCAACCACAGTGGAGGGGCCGCTCAGGGCTGGTACCATATCTAGGAAATGTACCTTTTTATTCCTTAGGGAGCAAAAAGAGCGACATCACCTTGTGTGAAAGCGTCAAAGTAGCCTAAGCTAGTAGGTGCCCCAAACCCTTAGCAGCAACAACTGCAATCAAGCGTTTGCCGTAACTTGCAATGAGTCTCTTACAGCGCTGGGGAGGAATTTTGCACAATTGTTGTCATTCAGCCACACTGGAGGCTTTTCCAGCACCAAGTGCCTTTTTAAGGTCCTACAAACACAAGCATCTCCATAGGATTCGGGTCAGGACTTTGACTAGGCCACTCCAAAGCCTGAACTTGCTGGCGTGTTTTGGATCGTTGTCCTGCTGCAGAACTCAAGTTGGTTTCAGATGGTCAGACATTCTCCTTCAGGAAAATTCAGGGTTCCACGGCGAGTCTTCCAGGTCCTGAGCGGCAAAACAGCTCCAGACCACCACACTACCACCACCAAGTTTTACTGTCGCTATGAGGTTCTTTTTCTGAAATGCGTTGTTACTTTGCGTTGTGTAGCTTCCAAAAAGTTCAACTTTTGTCTCGTCAGACCAAAATTTTTACCAAAGGTCTTGGGAATCATCAAGATGTTTTCTGGCTAAATTGAGACAAACCTCAATATTCTTTTTGTTCAGCAGTTTTAGTCTTGAACGTCTGCCATGCAGCATGTTTTTGCCCAGTGTCTTTCTTATGGTGGAGTCATGAACACTGACCTTAAGTGAGACAAGTGAGGCTTGCAGTTCTTTGGCTGTTGTTGTTGGATCTACTGTGACTTTTTGGATAAGCCGTCGTCGTGCTGTTGGGGTAACTTTGTTTGGCCACCACTCCTCGGAAGGTCCAACACTGTTTTCGCCATTTGTGGATAATGGCGCTCACTGTGGTTTGCTGGAGTCCCAGAGCTTTTCAAACGCCTTTATAACCTTTTCCAGAGTGACAGATTTCCAATAGTCCCCATGAAGTCATGTTTAAACTACTTTTTGCACGTAGTTTCAGTGACAAAGGGACTGACTAATATTTTATATTTATATCACCTGAAACATTCGAGTCTGACAAGCATGCAAAATAGGAAATGAAAACTTTAGCACACCGCTGCACATAAATACATGCAGCACACACAGAGGAGTGGACACTGACGATGAGGATGAAGCGTCAGCATCAGCATCAGCAGGACAAGCGTGACTTGGCAAATACCCTGACAACACAGATTACTTGCTGCAAATATTTGCTGCAAATCAGATAATTCATGTTGGTTCACAGCACAGGCAAACTCTGATTGTCTAATATTGCACCAGCTGAAAATCAAATTTGCTTTCCCCCTTTTTTTTACGTAGCCTCGTGCCGTCGTGCTGATGACGAGCAGCAGAGAGCGCCGCCACCGATCACCTTGACCACCGCCCGTGTTCACCTCCACGTCCGGCATAAAACCCAATAAACACTCGCTGGACTCTTCACCATCCGTGATGCACTAAGGACATTCCGCCGTTGCAAAGATAATCATCTTCAGGCTTATTTCGCCACTGTTCCTAATATTCTGTCCCATCATCAGTTAGCGTGGATGTGTGTCTAATGAAGTGGCTAGAGGGTGTATTTTATGCAGTATGCTGATGTGAGGAAGTGCACACACACGCTCTCTCTCTCTCTCACACACACACAGAATGCCCTTAAGTTATCTTCTCAATCATCACAGGTGTGCGTGCTGAAGGAACCCCACCCTTACCGGTTTCCATCTGGGCCTTGTGTGTGTGTGTGTGTGTGCGTCATTCTAAGCCTGCACCGGTCCAGTAAAAGAAATTGCTCTGAAACGTCATCACGGACAGAGCAACGCCGCACTTCCTATTGGCCACACCGAGGACTGTTTCTCTTATGATGACCCTAGCCCAAAGTTCAGAACGCCTCCCAGTACGGTAGTAGCGAGTATCCCACCTGCTCGCTCTAACATGAGGTCGGTGTGAGAGCAAAAATGACACCGCCGGCGTCTCAGATCCAGATTGAGAGCATCCGGACTCCAAAGACGCTCAGGCGGAGGCGGTCGCACTTTCCTGACAACAGAGTTCATTAGCAGTGTGTGTGTACAGCTGGACACACAAGCACGCACACACACACACACACACACACACACACCCCAACAATGGAGCAGTCGCAACAGCTGGCAGAATGTGTGAAGGAAAAGCACCCGAGCCTCGGCAGGGACCTCGCTAATAAAAGCTCCTCACCTGCCTGCAGGTGGACACGGGGGAGCGCTCGGATGAGCGAAGGGGCGGGGTCAAAGCCCACGGAAAAGACGTTTCCCGTCGGTCGCTGGCGGCGAGGACGTCAGGAGCCAAAATAAATAAGAGGCCTCCTGCAAGAGCAACGGCGCATGGCAGCCCAGCAACAACACCAGTCAATGTTTTTACAGTCCAGTCATAGTACAGAGGAACCCGCTTCAGTTGGCCCGCTAAAACCAAAAGAAAATGTGAGAATACAGTCGGTAGTTGGTGGTAAATAACCGCCGTTTCGTGGTTATTGATGTTATGTTCTGGCCACTAGGCATCGGCAACGCAATGAGACACAATGTGAGATTACATTTCACACTGCATGGAGACTGAGCCAGCAGAGCCGAGCTGACAAGCCATGGCTCAGGCTAAGTGGGGGAAAAAGGTTCTCCTCTCATTCCGTGTGGAAGTGGTACATTTGGGGCTTTTTGGTCCTTCTTCTCCCGTCCGTTTGCAACACTTTTTAAAATTTAATTTAACTAAATGGGAGAGGCTAACTAGTTAGCTATTAGAATAACGCGCCACAGACATTTGGCATCGCGGTCGGATCTGCCACCAATTAACCGCAAAAAACGAGGGACGACGGTGACAATTGTTCAGTATATTTGGGCATGTGTTGTCCTATTGTTGAGTTTACAAACGTGAGTGCAAAATAAGGCGAAAAAGTAAAAGCACGGCAGTATTAACCCGAACTCGACCACATAAACGGATAAAAAGCACCCAAAGAAAGATTCCGGCGTGCACATAAGCGTTCCAAAGCGCACCACAGTCCAGGGATTACTGGCTGCTCCCTTCCTGCAACGAGCGTCCTCGGGGATCCGGCCCACCATGGACATCGGCGGTCTCGATTGTTAGAACACAACCGACAGACTACAGAAATGGTTTTACGTGAGACCTGTAGTTGAGGACTTTCCAAACGGATGCACGTGTCTGCACTGGTGCAGAAATGGAAACCAGAAGTGTCCAAAACTGGTCCAACACCACATGCTGGACAAGCTCTTGTTCTTATTGCAAGAAATGTAAGACAAAATGTGAATAAGACAACATGCTATCATTTGGAGTATCAGGAAGGAGGACCAACGGACTTTTGTTGGAGTCACCACACTTTGATTAATGACACGCTAATGGTCGACGGGGAGGAGCGTAGCGCCATCCGCAAGGCTGGAACGGCATGGACTAAAAGGAAGGGACGTCCGGGTGTCTTATTCAACACACAGCCATTATAGGCGAAGTCGGACACCGTGGAGCCGAGTTATTGACGTTTCGTGCAGCTCAGCGAGTCACCGAAGGCACGACCCACACGTCACGCCACAGCCCAAGCTGTCCCTAATTTATAGCCAGCCATGTGTCCGGAATCCTTGGTTGGGATTTGGGCTCATTCAAAGTTGGTCAAAACGATCAGACCATAACTTTATCAAGGCCAACACCACTGCCCCCTATAGAGCAACTCCGGAATCCCAGTTCAGAACCACACAATACTGGTCAATACCGTAGCACGTGAAAGTCAGCCGGTTCTAAGACTTCATCGCCATGAGTTGCGTTTTGTCCACAGCTGACTTAAAATCAATCACAGGTAAAAATTAGTTTCACTGCGATTGATTGGCGACCGGTCCAGGCTGTACCCGCCTCTCGCCCAAAGTCAGCCGGGATAGGCTCCAGCATCCCGCCAACGCTAATGAGGATAAGCGCTATAGAAAATGGATGGGTGGACAAATGGAGGAAAGTACACGTGCGAGTAATTCCAATATTGGAAACCGCCGATGTTAACAGGTGCGTCCAGACCAGGTGACCTCAGGTGCGTCCAGATAAGCTCCGCTGGACTACATAAACATTTCAGCTCTAAAATGTGAGGAGGGATGACTGACACCTGCACTCAGCCTCCACTTCCACCGACAAGCTCCAGAGGAATTCCACTCATCTCACTTTCACCCCCCTGTTACTGTTTGTCCTCCACCGCCAATAAGAAGCCCCCGGTCTGCCTCAATTAGCAGCGCCACACACATCCAGCCAGGGCATGGTGTGGCGTCCAGCTGGGGCAGATTAGGCACCCTCCGCCCACCCCATTCAAATTGGTTTGGGGCTGGGAGGCGGGGGGAGTTGAAAGTAACACTTACCCACCACAGAGACCAAAAAAGATGTCATCTGAAGAGGCTGTGACGCCGCTGGTTCGGCCGGGTGAGAGTCAAACACACATACTGAAGAATGAAAGCATGCGGAGGACATTCTTCACCTAGAACTTTACAAATGCAGTACAGCCCAAACCTAAAGTAGAAATGCTATTTTCATTTATTTAGCACCAAACAACTAAATAGCTCGACTTCTTCAAACAAAAACAAAACGGGATTTTTGTTCTCGTAGTGCAGGAGATTCCCACATAGCTGTGCTACTTTTTTTCCACTTTCAACATGGCCCTTGAACCTTCCCTGTAATGTTCCGTCCTTAACTGTACTTGTAAAATGTCAGAAGCGAGCACTTTGGACACCCGGCTTCGCAAACACCGAACTCTCAGGTGCCTCCCGAACACTAGGGGAGACTCTAGTCATGTGACCTTGTTCCGCTGTGGGCGTGGAGGAACGCTACATGCCCATTTCTCCTGGGCCGGTTACTGAAGGTACCTCACGTGAAAAAGCCCGTTTCAAAATTGTCCTACGGTGTGAGAGAAAGTGGAGGTCCAATACGGCCGCGGACTGGGAATAATTCGGTGTGACAAGACAAGTGTTTTGCATCCTGCAGCACTTGGATTTAGTGTCTTTGCTATCAAACTAGTATGCACCCACGTAACACTCCTTACCATCAACCACCCGGGAGGTACCCTTGCTTGGGATTTGGACCTAATCCGTCCCGAGGAGGAGTTCGTCAAAATATGGAGTCCACGCCAACACGCCGGAATAGTAATAGTTGGTGCTCAGGCCATAGTTAGGGGCCTGCGGGGGCTCGGGGGTGGATGGCGTGGCCAGCGCGATGGGCAAGGAGTNGACGGTTCTAAGACTTCATCGCCATGAGTTGCGTTTTGTCCACAGCTGACTTAAAATCAATCACAGGTAAAAATTAGTTTCACTGCGATTGATTGGCGACCGGTCCAGGCTGTACCCGCCTCTCGCCCAAAGTCTGCCGGGATAGGCTCCAGCATCCCGCCAACGCTAATGAGGATAAGCGCTATAGAAAATGGATGGGTGGACAAATGGAGGAAAGTACACGTGCGAGTAATTCCAATATTGGAAACCGCCGATGTTAACAGGTGCGTCCAGACCAGGTGACCTCAGGTGCGTCCAGATAAGCTCCGCTGGACTACATAAACATTTCAGCTCTAAAATGTGAGGAGGGATGACTGACACCTGCACTCAGCCTCCACTTCCACCGACAAGCTCCAGAGGAATTCCACTCATCTCACTTTCACCCCCCTGTTACTGTTTGTCCTCCACCGCCAATAAGAAGCCCCCGGTCTGCCTCAATTAGCAGCGCCACACACATCCAGCCAGGGCATGGTGTGGCGTCCAGCTGGGGCAGATTAGGCACCCTCCGCCCACCCCATTCAAATTGGTTTGGGGCTGGGAGGCGGGGGGAGTTGAAAGTAACACTTACCCACCACAGAGACCAAAAAAGATGTCATCTGAAGAGGCTGTGACGCCGCTGGTTCGGCCGGGTGAGAGTCAAACACACATACTGAAGAATGAAAGCATGCGGAGGACATTCTTCACCTAGAACTTTACAAATGCAGTACAGCCCAAACCTAAAGTAGAAATGCTATTTTCATTTATTTAGCACCAAACAACTAAATAGCTCGACTTCTTCAAACAAAAACAAAACGGGATTTTTGTTCTCGTAGTGCAGGAGATTCCCACATAGCTGTGCTACTTTTTTTCCACTTTCAACATGGCCCTTGAACCTTCCCTGTAATGTTCCGTCCTTAACTGTACTTGTAAAATGTCAGAAGCGAGCACTTTGGACACCCGGCTTCGCAAACACCGAACTCTCAGGTGCCTCCCGAACACTAGGGGAGACTCTAGTCATGTGACCTTGTTCCGCTGTGGGCGTGGAGGAACGCTACATGCCCATTTCTCCTGGGCCGGTTACTGAAGGTACCTCACGTGAAAAAGCCCGTTTCAAAATTGTCCTACGGTGTGAGAGAAAGTGGAGGTCCAATACGGCCGCGGACTGGGAATAATTCGGTGTGACAAGACAAGTGTTTTGCATCCTGCAGCACTTGGATTTAGTGTCTTTGCTATCAAACTAGTATGCACCCACGTAACACTCCTTACCATCAACCACCCGGGAGGTACCCTTGCTTGGGATTTGGACCTAATCCGTCCCGAGGAGGAGTTCGTCAAAATATGGAGTCCACGCCAACACGCCGGAATAGTAATAGTTGGTGCTCAGGCCATAGTTAGGGGCCTGCGGGGGCTCGGGGGTGGATGGCGTGGCCAGCGCGATGGGCAAGGAGTGGGCAAGGCGTGGGCAAGGCGTGGGCAAGGAGTGGGCAAGGCGTGGGCAAGGAGTGGGCAAGGAGTGGGCAAGGAGTGGGCAAGGAGTGGGCAAGGCGTGGGCAAGGAGTGGGCAAGGAGTGGGCAAGGCGTGGGCAAGGAGTGGGCAAGGCGTGGGCAAGGAGTGGGCAAGGAGTGGGCAAGGCGTGGGCAAGGCGTGGGCAAGGAGTGGGCAAGGCGTGGGCAAGGCGTGGGCAAGGAGTGGGCAAGGCGTGGGCAAGGAGTGGGCAAGGAGGGCTGAAAGATGACAAATCAGAGAGATGATGAAAGCTGGCGCGGGGTTGAATGAATGCGGCTCTTTCTGCTGGTTGAAGACTGTGTGTGTTTGAATGACTGGTTTTATCTCAGCCCCAACAATCGCTTGCTGAGAAGACATCATTACCACACGGTTGAAACGACATCTACATTGGCTGAAAAGTGGAAGGTCAAACGACGTCGCCATAAAGACGTCCCTTTCCTGTGTAAGGGGTTGAAAAATGTCTATTTTTAGGCTATGTTGGGGCAGCCAAATCAGTGGCTCCGGATTTCATTGACAAAATAAGAGCAATAATGAAAGAGCCACTGGCAAAGTCCCGCCTCAGTGATTGATGGGATGGCTGGATGTTTCAGCATAAGACTCACTGGCGAACTCACAGGCGATGCGGAAACTCCGCTAGCTATCGTTACGGTTGGGTGAGCGAGGCGCTGTGTCGCTACACGAAAAAAGTACTTCTTCGAGGTCAGCTCCTACGATAACAACGTTGCTGTAGCTTGGTCGACATGCAGGTCATGTGATGTAGTTGTTGTAACGCTGTTGCCCACTATGACTTTTTCATGTCTGATCCCCGCGCAGTTAGTCACATGAATTAGCGCTCATGCTGACGGACAAACACACTTCCTCCATTTTTGGTGCCTGCAAGGAAACCGGAAAGCAGCCGGACTTTTCCCGCGTTGTCATGCAAACGTGGAGCCAAAGTGAATACTTTTTGGATCCGTTTTCGGTTCAAAGCGGTCCTGTGCACACGCCCGCAGTGGTCTCGTGGGGGCCACACAGGACTACAGTAGTCTCAGATGAGGATCTCACCAAGCCACCGGCATTCATTGAAACTGTCACAGCCAATGGAGATAAGAAGCTCCGTGCGCGGCGCTAACGAGTGAGGGCCGGCCCGCGGATGCGTGCAGTGGAACCGTTAGCCCCCCGGGCCACGTCGCCTCGTATTTGAATAGTCACCAAGGCCTGCAGCCATCTTTATTGTTCTCCACCCCCACAGGAGAGATAACAGGGCAGCCACGGCGTTTCTCGCTGCGACCAAAGTCTGTAAAACATTGACTTTGCTCTACGCAGCAACTGGCCAACTCTCATCTCGCCATTTATGCGCCCTCCAGCCCCACCTCCACCCACCCCTCGCTCTGGCTGCCTCCTGTCAAAATAAACACATTGCAAGCTGCCTTCTTTTCATTCAGACGAGCTGACGGCCTCATTTAGCGTGTGTGTGTTTCTCCCGAGTATTTATAACACACACACACACCGCTCTGCGCGGTATCTGACATAAGCGGCGCTGGCTCTGTCCGGCCCGCTCTGCCTTCCTGGCAGATAGAGGGGCCGCCGACCGCCGCCGGGGTAACTTTCCTGGCTCAGGGAAGCCTCGGGACAATCACACCTTTCATGGGCCGGAGAGAACGCTGCCTGTCCAGCCGCTCCCGGTCCGCGAGCCGGGGAATGTCTCTCCCACCCAGGACACACCCTCGCCCCCCCCCTTTCTTGTATGAATATGCCCGCCATTGGTTTTTTTGTTTTCTGCTTATTTACAGGAGACAGGCTTGAAATGACTTGTTGGATCACACCCTGGTGCAGCGAAACAAATACTGTTATGATGGCCACACTTTGACTCCGGAACGGACTATTTTCATTATTATCATTATTTTCATCAGCGCCAACCGCAAGCAGAGTATCTAAATCCGAACCATTGGGGATTGGCTCAAACTTTGAGGTGGAAACTCAGACATCAATTTTTGGAGGATTTAGATAAAAGTTGCAAAAAACCACATTTTCCAAAGTGAAAGATGCAATAATCCTGGTGACAAAACGATGACGGCCCAGGCCTTGTGCCTCATTCTATAAACATAATTGAACAAGAAATCTAAAAAATAACAACATCTGCAGTCATTTTACAAGAATAAAGTCAAAATATAAATACAGTTAAAGTTAAAAAATATAATGAAGTTAAAGTTAAGTTCATGAATTTACCAAGAAAAAGTTTGAATTTTACAAGAACATCATCATATTATTATGAGGAAAAATAACTCCCTTTGAGTCGCAAGAAGTTGCAATTTTTTTAAGTCTTAATATTATGAGAAACAAAATGAAGTTGCCATTTTTGGAAAATTAGGTTATAATATATCATATCGCAATAAGAAAGCTGAAATAGAAAAGCACCACCAGCAGAAATGGGAAAAACCTGCCGTCATTTTACCGGAATGAAGTCATAATATTGAGAAATAATACAAATCTGTAAGTTTGATTGGACTAAAAACTCACAATATTATGAGGAAAAAATAGTAATAAATTAAATAATAGGAAATAATACAACAAAAATGGTATTTTATTTAAAAGTCGCAATATTATGAGAAAGTAGCAATTTTCGGAAAATGAGTTTGGATACAAAGTTATATATATTGTATATATATACATATAATATTACGGGAATAAAGTCATAATATTACAAGAAAAAATTGTCAAGAAGAAAGCAAATACATTTTAAAAAATTAAAAAAATAACCCCAAAAAACAGCAGACATGGAAAACCCAGCTATGATGATAGTTGATGAATGATGAAGAGCAAAGCCTACACTTTATTAGGTCCCCCCCTGTACTCGGTACTATACAGTACGCTTTCTAGTATATATGTACAGTAACTCCTGGGCATTGCTACATGTTGCTTCACAAAATATGCGCGTGGCAAAGAGTAGGAAACGTCACGTGTCCGTAACTGAAGGTTCTTCCACGCTGCTGTACCATCAAACATCCCTTGGACGTTTCCCACTTGGTCTGCAACTTCCCCTCCCAGTCTCCCCACCCCCAACGCCGCCTCCGAAACCACCTCGGCTTCACAATGCTACCTTTTAGCACGTTTAAAATTAGAATCTCCTTCTCCGGGCCCGAGCCGAACTGAAGAGAGTCGGGCAGACTTTCGAAACCGGTTGCCTTTTGAGAAGACGCATTTTGGAGGCACCGCGCTGTGCCGGGCTCTTCCCGTAAGGTAGCTGCGGTAGGACGGCCCAAATAAAGACCAGATCAACACCGAGGCTTTCTGATGAGGACACAAATTAGCGAAAAGTACAACTCGGGACAGGAAAAGGCGAGGAAAAAAATGGGAACTCTCTGCACCGGGAACAGAAAAGGGACTTTCCCAAAGTGTGCCCTCAACAATGGAAGTGTGCGACCCCCCAAAATATCTTGCTAAGATAAGAATTATGATTCAGGGACATCCAAAGACGCCGTTCATCGATTAATAACTGATACCGATCTCAGTCCACAGTAGAGCAGACTGCTGCAGTTTTTCAAATAATTCAAAACTCTTCAACACTACACACAACTGCCGGGTCGCCACAGATCCTTGAGCATGTTAAAGGATCTCCTCCTATGAGAGCAGTGTAGTGGTCTAGGTTACTTTGTTTTTGTTATACTTTATTACTCTTTCGTTTCATTCCTAGGTTGGAGAGGACTGCTTGAATAAAAACGGAAACCAATTACAAGTGCGCCCGAACGCCACACGGTGCAGGGAGAAGAAGTGGGACGGAGCATGACCATCTTGCTCCGAGGGCCTCAAATGAGCAAATAAGCCCGTTTTATGATTCTTTTGGGCATTAAGAGCGTTTCATCTTGAGGACTTCCAATCGTTCCAATCCCAGCGCTGAGCAGATAGAGACTTGATTCATCTCCTCGAGAAGTTCATGTTTCCATCAGAAATAGCAGGGAGTACATGGCTTCATATCACATGGCTGAAGGGGTACGCCCAATTGTACAAAGTTTGGGACCCCCCCTAATTTAGCCCTAACTCAGGTACGAGGGCCGGGATCACTGTCCGGGATCGGAACGTGTACTCAAACGCGAGGACCACCTGTAGTCTGTACGTGTAGTTTTCGGTGCAGATATCCCACCCGACTGTTGATTGCGTTCGGAGCACACTTTTCCACGGTTCCACTGCCCCTGATCGCTGCTCGTCCCCACAGAGGGCGGAGCCTCCTGCATCCTGCTGTCACGTCAGCACTTTTGGATCCCCTCCAGGAACCCGTGAGGGCGTCCACGGTGCTAACAACGTGTACTCGTGCATGACTCACGCCACCTTCCTTTGTCATGTGCGACTGCACGGACGCCGGACCGGCCCGGACGCCGGCCCGGACGCCGGACCGGCCCGGACGCCACGGTCATCATGTCAGCCGGTTCTGAGCGCAGTCAATGTGTCTTTCAAAGAGGCGCTCTGGGGCCGCGCGTCTATGGGCTCTCCGCCGCCGAGCTTATCGCTGTCACGCCGCTAAGGCCCGAGCGTCTGCGCAAAGGAGCGAGCTTTTTCACGAGGGAAGAAAAGAATTCTGTTCGCTTTTGGACCCGGTTTTCTAATCATGAGTGACACACGAGTGACTGACGTGTAGAAGGTGGTCTGATGGGTTGGTCCGGCCGTGGCATCAACAGATGAATTCTTTCCTGTACATGAAACAAGTAGCAGCTTTCAACTTCCTAATTCCTACACATTAAAAGCTCCGCTTTTTCCAAAAGAATGCCAACTCTGCGGTTGGATGTTTCTTTTCACCCATAAGAACCCGGACCCGCTTCTGCTAATAAAGTCCCGTTGTAATAAATGTCTCAAATAGCCTTCTGGTGTTTTTTCTAAAATAATGCAAATTAACGTCACAGATGTAAATGATGTTGCGTTGGGCGCTCACGGTAAATTTAGTCTTTATTTGAAATTGACTCAGTTGGACTCTTTCCTGGTACCACAAACGTAGCTCCGAAGAACAAATTCATTAAAAATAACTCAAACGCTATTTATTGACTGGCCTACCTCGTTTATCGAGGTCAGTTAGTTCCAGACTGACCGCAATAAGTGAATTACCTGCAATAGGAACCCATTGACCCCCAAAACCCTTTGAGTGACGCCCGTCTTAGATGACTTGACTTTCTACGGCTGTATGAACATGGAACACACCGAAAGAAAGATGAGACTCCCATCGTTGATCAGAAAAACAAATCCGCTCCCAAATAAGAACAAGGGAGAAAGCCAGCTTCTTGGGACGAAACATTTTCAGCATAAATTTCATTTTGCTTTGTGCAAATATCTCTACAACTATACCACAACATTAACGTGTTTTACGTCAAAATAAACAATACCACACTGTGGTATCTGTGTGTGCCTGGGCATGTGTTAAAATCTCCCTACAATGCAGAACCTTCCGCACGCTCTTCCCCTCACTTCCTCCTTGCAGTCGCGTGTGTTTTTACAGGCACATGATCTCTGCCGAGCTCAAGTCAGATGCACTTCTGCCACCTGGTGGCCGTTTTTATGGCTTAAAATTGCTCTTTAGCCATTGCAGGGGAGTTGCGTCATCACCGCAAGAGAAGTTCAGCTTCCCCTAAAAATGTCCCCCCCAAAAAATGTAGAAATATGTAGTGCTGTGTGTACATTTCATTGAATAAATATGCGCTAGAATACTTCATCTTTTCTAAATGCTGGACTTTATCCCAGTCATCGGATGCTCAGCATCTCTGGGGAACTATGGGGCGGTGGGCTGGCCCAGAAGCTCGGCTGAGAATCTGCATGACGATTGGATGACGTGGTTGAGGCGGAGTCTCCTTTTGATTGACAATGAAATGAGCAAATCAGCATCTTGAAGTACAAACCCCGCTGGAGTATTTTCCCAGTTTTTCAGTCCGTTGTTCTGAAGTGATCCGGAAGCTTTACAGAACCCCAACGACTTTGTCTTTGGTAAAAACGAGTACAAGTAGGAACGGAGGGTAGAAATGACATACAAATAACACATTTAAGATGTAGGCCTGTAAAAGAAGAGCTTCCCCTCCTGATTGACCAGCAGCCACCACGGTCAAAGATCTACAAACACGCCTTTGGGATCAGGGGCGACAGCTTTGGTACTGAATGGGTTAATGGCAAAAAAAAGCTTTTGGCCCCAAAATGATTCCCATACATCACTTAGGCACTAAATGTTGCATGAGGCCGATTTGAGGACACTGACGGGGGTGGTGGGACGTGTCTCGTGGGCTGACTCGCATTGAACCAACCCAAAGGTTTATGAAAACTGGACTTTGACGTTGCGCAAAACAAATGTCGACAAGAGCTCAGCTTGCCATTTTGTTGCAAAATGTGAATTAAGCCGCTTTTGCTGAAGTTTCACGGTTTTTAGCAGCAACAGCGCTTCACTTCCTGCGACACTTAAGGATGTTAAAATGTCCAGCAGAAGCATCCCGTCCTAAAGCAAACACGGGTACTTTCCCGGTGCACACGTGGAAACAAAACAAACTGCAGACAAAGGGAACGCGGAGTGAAAATGAGCGTGGAACAGAGCCGCCGGTTCTGAGCAAACACGGCAGGCGGCGCCGGGACACGACTGGTTCAACTGGTTATTGGATGGCTTTTAATGGGAGCGCCAGGAAAGTTACGGGAAGTGATGGGATGGTTTGGTTTGTAATAGCGACATGCAACGTGCGGTTGAATAAATATATTTCACACCTGAAGAACCGCACAAATGTGCGGAAAAGTCCGTTTAAATACGCTAACTTTGTTCTTTAGAATTCCCAGGCCCTCGCCAAGCCAGGCTGCAGACAAAGTATGTTGTTATTTATGGAATACCTTTGCTGCTTGCTGTTTGGGTTGGGTGCACACGCAGTAAAACACACCGATACACGATATGATCATTTCAAAGTAGATGGAAAATGGAAGTAAAAAGGCCTTTGTGGGGAAAATACAGCAAAAGAAGCAAAAGCAAAGAGAAAAAGCTGAACGGTTGGTGGGTCCATGATTTTGTGTGTGTGTGCGTTCCCAGCGTTTAGTTAAGTTTAAGAAGCTTCAGATAAGAAAAGAAGCTACAATGTACTCTGTGTTCTGTACCCCGAGGTACTTAAACTCCTACAGGGAACGAACCTCCTGGATTGGGTGGTCCGATACCCCATATTCCCGGAGCACTCCCCACAGTATTCCCCAAGGAACACGGTCGAATGCCTTCTCCAAGTCCACAAAACACATGTAGACTGGTTGGGCAAACTCCCATGCACCCTCCAGGACCCTGCCGAGAGTATAGAGCTGGTCCACGGTTCCACGACCAGGACGAAATCCACACTGCTCCTCCTGAATCCAAAATTCGACTATCCGGCCAATCCTCCTCTCCAGAACCCCTGAATAGACCTTACCGGGAAGGCTGAGGAGTGTGATCCCACCATAGTTAGAACACACCCTCCGGTCCCCCTTCTTTAAAAGCGGGACCACCACTCCGGTCTGCCAGTCCAGGGGCACCGACCCTGACATCCACGCAATGCTGCAGAGTCATGTCAACCAAGACACGCCCACAGCATCCAGGGCCTTTAAGGAACTCCGGGCGGACCTCTTGCCACCTCAGTGCCCTCAGCCCCAGAGGTAGGCGAACCCGCCTCAGAGTCCCCGGGCACTGCTTCCATGTTGGGAGATGTGTCGGTGGAATTGCGGAGGTCTTCAAAGT
>QODF01000289.1:110799-193889 GCA_024372805.1 Oostethus manadensis | reverse complement strand
CTAGCCGGAATTTCTCCACCTCACGCACAAGCTCAGGCTCCTTCCCCGCCAGAGAGGTGACATTCCACGTACCGACAACTAGCTTCTGTAGCCGAGGATCGGACCGCCGAGGCCTCTGCCTACGGCCGCCACCCAGCTCTCTTTGCACCCGACCCCTTTGGCCCCTCCCACGAGTGGTGAACTCATGGGAGGGGGGACCCACGTTACCTATTCGGGCTGTGCCTAACCGGGCCCCATGGGTGCAGGCCCGGCCACCGGACGCTCGCCATCGTGCCCCGCCTCCAGTCCTGGCTCCAGAGGGGGGCCCCGGTGACCCGCGTCCAGGCGAGGGAAAATGAGGTCCATTGTTATTGTGCATCATTGGGGTCTATTGAGCCACTCTTTGTCTGGTCCCCCCCTAAGACCTGTTTGTCACGGGTGGCCCTACCAAGGGCATGACAGCCGACAACCAAGCTCCTGGGGATCATTGGGACACGCAAACTCCTCCACCACGATAAGGTGGTGACTCCGGGAGGAGTTGTACCAATTACTTGTTCCAAAAAGTCAGGTGGTCTAACTGGTTTGTGTCAAATGGAGTAACGGGTATTTTTCATAAAAATATTCCAATTTACAGAACAAATCAGCTCGAATGAGATGGACTTTAACATTCAGTATATCTTTATTGTGATTCGGTATATAATTTAATGTAATGAAATTGAAGTTCAATTCTAATGTTTGGAGTGTAGAAGTATTTTGCGAGCATACCTCATGCACTTCTGCCATAAGAGTTACGGTAGCGAGCGATTAGAACAAGTCTCTGTTTTATTTATACCACACACACGCACAATACAGATACTTGATATTTGAATTTCTAATGACAATGAGGAAGTGTCGTACGGAGGAGAATTTGTTGGTGTGGTGGCGTCAGCGGCGGCGGCTGGTCCTTCATTTTTTTCTGGCCTAAATCATAAATGTGCTTTTATGTAAATTTAGCCCTAGGGTTAGGTTCCTCGTTGTTTTTAACAAAGACAACGTTGCTGGGGATCGGTAAAGTCTCCAGCTCGGCTCACAACAACACAAATGAGAAACTTGGAAAGTGCTCCGGTGAAGGTTTATACTTCAAGCTTGCTGATTCGCGCAGATCACTGTCAGTCAAAAAGGGATTCTACCTCAGACAGCTCATCCAATCATCATGCAGAAGTGGGCCAGCCCGCTGCAGCATAGACACCCAGAGACGCCGAGCGTCCGATGGGTGAGGCACAAGCCAGCATTTATCCAATGACCTTCCAGTTTTGCGCAGGGGAACAACCCACTCCACACTTTCCCTGAGCATCTACTGACTGTGTCGAGGATGAATGAGAAGGAAGTCGTGTCAGTTACCTGCGATAAGATCCTGATTTCATCTAGCGTATATCCTAATCTCATAATTAGTCAACGAAATGGACACACAGCAGTGCATATGTCGCCACTTTTGGGACATTTTACAGGAAGCTGAGCTTCAAGAATCACCCTGGTTGGGGTCGGAGTAAAAGGGCACATTATGCTCCCGTCTGCCATAATAACAGAGGTCTGGTGTGATAATTATTATGCCTTAATTACGCTAAAAATGCTAACCTAATTAATACCATCAATTGTTTACCACGTTTTTACAAAATAAAAGAAAATACAATAAAAATATTACACAGCCCCTGCGTCCTTTCATTTTTGCCCCTCTTTGGATAAAGTGTGTACACGCCTAATATAGGCACTCCATTTGAATCGGGCATTAGGAGCTGAAGTGTGTATGTGAAAGAGAAGCATCATAAAAGACACACACTCGACTAAAACGTCTGCAAATGAGCTGGGAGAAAGTGGAGCGCCACGTTCAAGGGTCGAGTCCGACGCCGACTGCGACCAGGAAGCATTTACACAAGAAGCACTTGAATATTCACGTTTACAACTTGTCAGCCGCATGTTTGCGCTTCTTTTTTCCCCTCGGTGTAGCAGCTCTGCTCCAAAAGCAGGATTTTACACACGGCTGCCGAAATGTTGCCTCACAAACACACGCCTTGGGTGTTTTGCTTCCACGGCCGGCGGCAGACGGGACGGAATATGGGATACAGCCGGGCAATCGCTCGCTGCTAAAAGCTTCCAATCCGCCAAACTCAATAAATAACATTCGCTTTCCTCCTCTGGTCAACTCTGCGTGAATGAAAACAACACAAGAGGAATCAAACAGCAGGTCCGGCTAGCTGTGCTGTACCGTATGTGCACAATTGTACGAGTGCACACACACACACACACGTATGCACACTTCTACCGCACTTTTGGACAGAAATAGCAAAATAAATAGAAAGTGTTAGCAGAAAGGAAAAAGGTCAGAGCAGTTTTCAGACAGCAGAGAGGAAAACAAACCTCAGCTGACCCAGCAGGCCTCAAACATCTTCTCCTGGGTTTTCCTTCTTGCTCCCAATCACCTGTTTGAACAACACAAATAAAAACCATTCTGGCTCAAAATATCGTACCAGCGCGAGGTGCCCCAACACACACACATCCTAACAAAATAAAAGCCACTGCAGAGGGTGGTTAACTTCTTTTTACACTTGGACTGCAGGTGAGAATGTTATTGGGACTTGCAGCCAAAGAATGTGAATTTTCACAACTTTCTTGCTTAGAATTGAGCTTGCGATTCTCTGGGACTGTTTTTTTGCTTTCATTTCACACAAATCACATTCTTTCTTCTTCTTATAACACTTATTAGACTCCTCATTGCCTTGTGTTGCTTCAAAGACACTTCCAACGAGGGCCCGGAAGGATGGTTGGGGACATGGGACTTTTTAAATAAGGAACAGAAATAAAAAAATTCAGTCAAAAACGCACTCCACTGTAAATCCAGACGCATAATGAAGATAAGGCAGAAAAAAGTCGCTTAATTACTGCAGTCGTGTCGCTCAAACGTGGAGAAGTAAGAAACGTGGCCCTCAATTTGGACACCCGTGGACTTCGGACTTCAGGTGGACTGTTGTGCTGTTCTTCTTTGAGACACATTTCATTCCTTCACTGAATGTTATGGTTTTGACTGGTTCTTACTACTGGAGCCCACGACGTCGGAAAAGCAGCACAAGAACAGCCTGTCATCCGTAATCAGCTGCAGCGCTGCCGTCCGTTCTTCCCATGTCCCGGTAGGGTGGGTGTCTGCGTCACGCGTGTCCCGGAGCAGGAACAGGTCGAGTCGAGCAGGTTTCCACTGTAAAAAGCCGGAGGGAACACGGAGTGCTGCTCCATCCTCACCTGATTTCCTTCAAAACATCCGCTGCATGAATTAGACATTTTATTTTGCAAGCAGCCCCCCCCCACCTGCATCTCCATTCCTCTGGTCTAGCGGGGTCAGCCCTCCCTCGCCCCCATCCCTCCTGTCTCTTCTCATTGGCCCAGTAAGCGCCTTGAAAGGCTTTGGGTTAGCGTGGCGGCTCGCTGCTCGCCCGCCAGGACTCAAAGAGCCCAAAGAGTTCTTGGTAGGAAGAAAAAGTGCAGATCAGGCTCAATAAACAAGCGCGGTTCCGACTGTAAATTTATTTTTAAGATTCTGTGTTTTAATTAAGGTCATAAGTTACACCGACATGTATTTGTAACTTTTATAGTGACATAAAGACACATTTACCTTTGCACAGCCTTACATGAGACAATAGCAAATTGTTTCCCAATTTAATTCCCAAGAGCTTACTGATGACGTAATACACACGGAGGTTTTTCTCCATAACATCACTTCATGGGGCAAACGACAACCACAGGTGCCAAACCAGAAGTGTTGCCGTCTTTAAAGCCGTAAGACATATTTTGGTATTATTGGCCAATATTGCCATCAAAAAGTCGTGCAAGCTAAATATATTTTTGTTCCGCGAAGGCCAACGTGGGGGGTTTGGCATCTGCTGCATTT
Source organism: Oostethus manadensis (assembly GCA_024372805.1). NCBI lineage: Eukaryota > Metazoa > Chordata > Actinopteri > Syngnathiformes > Syngnathidae > Oostethus > Oostethus manadensis. Next base: position 189,994 of record QODF01000289.1, on the reverse strand, counting down.
GCTTTATGGGGTTTGTGAGTTTTTGCATCCTTTCTGTTTTTGGAGCATTCCCCCCGTGGGTGTTTTTTTACAGAGGGCCCAGGCCTCCTGTTTGCCCCACAGCGCCCCCTATGGAATGCTGCTGGAACTTCAGTTGTACCATTACTGCATTGTTTCCCTCTGCCTGCATTCAGGCAGCCTCATCACCAAAGCACGGCCTAAAAATATCGTTTCCTATCCTCCCCGCACACACACGGGCTGCAATTAAAGTCTATTTAATTTTAGTCTCATCTGGCACGGTCCTCGCACAAAGGTAGCAGTGTTGGCCCGAGCGGGACGGAACACACCGAGCTATTTATGCTGCTGAGAGTCACCGGTGGAGGGAAGTCAGCAAGAAACAAGCAGCGAACAAAAGTCTCGTGTTTGATACTGAAAAGTTCTTCTTGTTGTAATCAGCCAAACTCATTCCACTATCTTCAAAAATGTCCAAGCAATAAGGATCAGTATCGGCCATACCGGCCCTTTATTTCAAATTTGCAGCATGGCCCACCTAATGGGAGGCTCCTACCATCTTGCTGGATTAACCCCTGGTGGTGAGCATGTACACTGCTCCAAAAACCTAGAGGAACACTTTGAAAACACATCAGATCTACACGAGCTGAAAAAGGATCTTGAATATCTTTCCTGATGTATTAGCGACAAAATGATGCCACATCATTGGATAGAAAGGAAAATGATCACCCCATGGAGGGGCAACAATGAGACAGACTCCAAAACAGGAATGCTTTTCCAAGTTGAGGCCAGACTCCTCATCTCTTTTGGCCGATTTTTTACTCACTGACTTTCTACTGCTGTAGTTTTTCATTTGGCTTGGATCAACATCTCTGTTGATAGCGTGGTGCGGTACCGGGACGCTACAGGGCTTGCACAAGTAGCCCAACTCCTCCAGGATGGCACATCAACACGTACCGTTGCAAGAAGGTTTGCTGTGTCTCCTAGCACAGTCTCAAGAGCATGGAGGAGATTCCAGGAGACAGGTAGTTACTCCAGGAGAGCTGGAAAGGGCCGTAGAAGGTCCTTAAACCCTCAGCACCATCGGTTTCTGCTCCTTTGTGCAAGGAGGAATAGCATGAGCACTGCCTGAGCCCTACAAAATGACCTCCAGCATGTCACTGGTGTAAATGTTTCTGACCAAACAATCAGAAACAGGCTCCATGAGGGTGGCCTGAAGGCCCGACGTCCTGTAGTGGGCCCCGTGTTCACTGCCCAGCACCGTAGAGCTCGATTGGCATTTGCCTCAGACCACCAGAATTGGCGCCCCTACAGAACTACGCCACCGGTGCCCTGTGCTCTTCACCGATGAGCGCAAGTTCAACTTGAGCACTTGAGCACCTGCGACAGACGTGAAAGGGTCTGGAGATGCCGTGGAGAATATTTTGCTGCCTGCAACATCATTCAGCATGACCAGTTTGGTGGTGGGTCAGTGATGGTTTGGGGAGGCATATCCCTGGAAGGACGACCAGACCTCTACAGGTTAGATAATGGCGCCCTGACTGCTATCAGGTATCGGGATGAAATCTTTGGATCAATTGTCTGAACCTACGCTGGTGCAGTGGGACCTGCGTTCCTCCTGGTCCATAACAATGCCCAACCTCATGTGGCTAGAGTATGCAGAAAGTTCCTGGAGGATGAAGAAATGGATACCATTGACTGACCCCCACGTTCACCTGACCTAAACCCAATAGAACACCTCTGGGACATTATGTTTAGGTCCATCCGGCGCTGCCAGGTTGCTCCTCAGACTGCTCAGGAGCTCAGTGATGCCCTGGTCCAGATCTGGGAGTTGATCCCTCAGGACACCATCCGTGGTCTCACTAGGAGCATGTTGAGGGCATGCGTCAAGTGCGTGGGGGCCACACAAACTACTGGGAATCATTTGGAGTTGCTACAATGACATTTTGGCAAAATGGACCAGCCTGCTGCATCTTTTTTTCACTTTCATTTTTGGGGTGTCTTTGATTCCCCCCCCCCTCTATCGGGTGATCATTTGCATTTCTATCAAATTATGTGGCATCATTTTGTTACTAATACATCACCTACTTATTATCAGGGAAGATACTCAAGATCACTTCCCCCCTTTTAGATCTGACGTGCTTTCAAAGTGTTCCTCTCATTTTTGGAGCAGTGTTTATACATACATCCAAACATCCAAAGTAAATCCAATGTACTGGAACGCAACACTATTGGGGTTTGACAAACCAAGAATGACTGAAAGTGTGCATTTGCCGCTCGATATCTCCACCTACCTGTGGGCCGGTACTCCAGGGGTAAGAACCAATTCAGGCGCTTAGCTACCTGTGTCGGAGCGTGGTCCACATTTCTGGCAATAATTCCGACTCGTTTGCAGTGAGGCCAGGGCTGACCTGTGTCATTGATTCTGGTCTTTACTTTCATGGACACAACTTCTAGGTGCAGCAAGGGCGTTGAGAGTGACCCGGTTTGGTGGCTGCAGGATTGGGTGTCTGCGTTTTGCAGGTGATGTGGTTCTACTGGCTTCACCTGACCGTGATCCTCAGATCGCCCCGGATTGTTTTGCTGCAGAGTCCAAGTCCATGGTTCTCGCTGGATTCGAAATGAGATCCTGCCCCAGTTGGAGGAGTCCATAGTTGAAGGAAGAATGGAACGTGATATTGATAGTCGGATCGGTTCTGCGTCTGTGGACGCTTCATCGGTCCGTTGTGGTGAAGAGCCAAAAGGCAAAGCTCTCAGTTTACCAGTTGATCCACCGTTCCTATCGTCACATTTGGTCATCAGCTGTCGGTTTGAGTTTTCTCCGTAGAGTGGATGGTCTACCTTAGAGATAAGGTGAGAAGCGCTGTCATCTGGCAGAAACTCAGAGCGGATTTGCTACTCCTCCAAGCAACCAAATGAGGTGGGCAGGGGGCACATCAGGGCATATCCAACCAGTAGGAGGTCTCGAGGAAGACCCAGGACATGTTTGAGAGACTGTGTCTCGCAATTGGCTCGGGAATACCTCGCGATCCGATGGGAGGGACTAAGGAGCCGAGGAGAGGGATAGGTGGAAGAAGATGGATTGTCGGACATGCGCGGCCAACTCCGAGTTGGTAACAGCTTTCCGAGGTTGTGCATTTTGTGGTTACGCACGCACGCTCATATTGATTGGAAATGTAGTTTTGCCCCATCAACTCGCTTAAGAACTAGTTTCGGCGTGCACGGCGGATGAGTACGCGCTGCAGGGATGCAGTGTGTACTCATCTTGCACACTGCGGATAAATACAGCGTGTCTCGTTGGAAGCTAATTAGCTCATAACGCATTCCATCCATTAGTGTAAGGCACGCTCCTTTGGTGGGAACACAGCGCGGAAAGAAAAAGCCATCACCACGGAAGGGAACTTGAACATCAGAGCTCTGAGAAAGCTGAAACATCACTGATAATGGCAGCACTTTTGGCATCAAACAGTCGGCTATGGTGGCCATCGTTCACAATAAAGATTGCAGCATTTTAAAGCATCTGCTCCTGTGACAGTGATAGACCGTTTCATTTGTTCTCACGCCTCTTCTACTTCCTCCTCCCGATGAGCCACAGAGAAAAGGGGCACTTTTTTGGGGATTTCAACTTTTTTTCCACTCTACTTACTTACCCATTAAAAGTTGATGGCAAACTCTAACTATCTTATGGTTTGGTATTTATTAGAAACGTCTATCCAAAAACGACAAATATTTTGTACAAACTTTTTTTTTTCCTCGGGCTGACCATAACAGTCATTTTGCTGGTTTACTGGTGTGTTTGGGGTGATTGTGTTGTTGAAACAGCCGTTTCAAGGGCATGTTCTCCTCAGCATGAGGCCACATGACCTCTTCAAGTATTCGGACAAATGCAAACTGATCCGTGATCCCTGCTATGGGATAAATAGCAGAAGGCAACATGACCTCTTCAAGTATTCGGACAAATGCAAACTGATCCGTGATCCCTGCTATGGGATAAATAGTAGGAGAAACATGCCCGTATCATGATGCTTCACTGTGTACTGTGGCTTCAATTCAGAGTTTGGGGTCGTCTCTATAACTGTCTGCGGCCCTTGGACCCAAAAAGAACAATTTTACTCTCATCAGTCCACAAATTGTTCCTCCATTTCTCTTTAGGCCAGTTGATGCGGTCTTCTGCAAATTGTAACCTCTTCTGCACATGCCTTTTTTTAACAGAGGGACTTTGCGGGGATTCTTGTAAATAGATTAGCTTCACACAGACGTCTGCAAACTGTCACAGTACTTACAGGTAACGCCAGACTGTCGTTTTGATCGTCCTGGAGCTGATCATTGGTTGAGTCTTTGCCATTCTGGTTATTCTTTGGTCCATTTTGATAGTTGTCTTCCGTTTTCTGCCACGTGTCTTTGGTTCTGCTCTCCATTTTAAGGCAATGACATAATTTTAGCTGAACAGCCAGAATTTTTGTTGCAGTTTTCCCCTCTCCAGTCAACTTTTTAATCAAAGTACATTGTTCTTCTGCATGGTGTCTTGAAGGACCCATTTTCTTCAGGCTTTCAAAGTGAAATGCATGTTCAACCAGTGCCGGTTTCCTCCTGATGCACGTCTTTTATCACAAAATTGAACACTGACCACTGATTGGACACTCGTTTTTGAACACACCTCTTTGAAATAATTGCGCAATTGCACAGCCTTAAGAGCGTGCATATCATGAATGCGGAGTCTTGTTTGTTTTCTGGGAATCTACTGCACCTACTAGTAACTTGTTTGCCATGTAGCAATAAAAAAAAGTAATAACAGTACTTCATCTGGTTAGTCCCATGGACTGCCACCACTACCTTAGATGCCTTTTTGAAGAGGAGCAGGTGGAGGTGGAGGTGTTTATTGATTCCAGCCATGTCCAGCTCTACCTGGTGAGCTCCTTGGTTTCTGTTCATTGTTGTCGCCTCGGGTGCTGTGGCGGCGGGTTAATGGTTAACGGCGGGCTTGGCTCTAGCACAGTGAGCGGGGAGGCGGCGGCGGCCATGAAGAAACGGTGACATTTTGCTGCCATTATTCATCGGCGCTTTGTTCCGGCGGCGCTGAGGACTGTTTGCACTGGGATGAATGGGACAGGGTGTGGAAGAAGGCAAGGTGGGGAAGGGGCGAGTTGGAGCGGGGGGGTGGGAGGTGAAGAAGTCAGGGGGTTAAAGTGTGAGACAACTCCGAGGAGAGGATAAGGGAAACAAAGGCCTCTGTGTTTCTACATCACTATCTCAAACTTTTAATCTTTCTTCTTTCTCGCTTTGCTCCCTCCGCTCTTTTTCCGTTCCTTCGAGCTTCGTCCGCCGCTCTCCACACCGCCGTGTCCGTCGCACACCCACAGGCACACACACGGCGCCCACAGAGATGTTTGCATGCCGTGTTTGCACAATATGGTGACAGTGGAGGAGCAGGGACGTCCTGGCTCAGAGATCAATGTTTCCTACTCCTCAGTAAGGACAGCAGCTATTGGCTGTCCAAACAGTCTAATTTGCCTTTTTGGCCATTCTGAGTGTGAACGCTGTCTCCTTTCATTTTGGATGGTCAGGGATTAGTTCTAGCTAACTAATTAACACTCCCCGTCTCTCTTTGATTGCCGCTGTTTGCTCATGACAAAGGAAGAGTTGGTCGGAAGAGAATCTCAGGAAAACGGCGCCTCTGGCATTCCAGCATTCCAGGGACGCTACCCTCTCGTTCACCGGGTTAAACTCCAACATCCAGGCTTGGAGTCGGGGGGGCAAAAAGAATTGCCACCCCTGCTTGTCGCCTCTCATTGCTGGCAACACCAGAGTAGAATAGTCCAGCCCCTCTTGAGAGGACTAGTTCCAAAGCCTTTGCTGCGCGTTGAGGTGAGCCCGACTATATCTAGCCGGAACTTCTCCACCTCACGCACCAGTTCAGGCTCCTTCCCCACCGGAGAGGTGACATTCCACGTACCCAGAGCTAGTTTCTGCAGCCGAGGATCGGACCGCCAGGGCTCCTCCCTTCATCCGCCATTACTCTGCACCTGACCCCTTTGGCCCCTCTCATGAGTGGTGAGCTCATGGAAGGGGGGGACCCATGTTGCCTTTTCAGGCTGTACGCCACCGAGCCCCATGGGTGCAGTCCAGGCCACCAGGTGCTCACTGTCGTGCCCCACCTCCAGGCCTGGCTCCAGAGTGGGGCCCTGGGCGAGGAAAACCTTGGTCCATTTGTATTATTCATCATTGGGGTCCCTCCCCCAGGACCTGTTTGTCGAGGGTGACCCTACCTGGGACATGAAACGTCCTGACAACTTAGCTCCCAGGATCATCGGGGCACACAAACTCCTCCACTGCGATAAGGTGGCTCAGGGAGGGGAAATAATATACAAATGCTTATTACTTTTTTTACATGCACCGCTTATTTCGATCCAGACAAAAACAGATCTCGTTTGCGACTTTTTCCACCTCACAGTCAAAAGCTAAACGCTCAGGTAAGCGAATAAACATGGCAGGCAGGTGTGCAACAGCAGTATTTAGTGTCAGAGACAGCAGTTCAAACAGTCCTCCGCCTTCGGTCTTGCCTGTTTCAGCCGCTCTTCTAAGCGTGTGGCGGTCGGTTAGCTGGATGGCATTCTCTGCTACTCCATTGTTTTGTCACGTTGGAGTCCAAAATTCTCTTACTGTGGGTGATGTGGAGTTGACATCTGTCCATTTTAGAAGACCCACATTAGCAAGGAAGGTGCTCAGTAGAAAGAGTGTGCAGCCAGTCCGTGCCCCCCTTTGTTCAAGTTCTCAACGCTGCTTGCAAGCACCTCCGCCCGGCTGGGTGGTGTGTGTAGACTCCGGCACTCTGGAGATCCCAGGGACGTGTCAAAGATCGGTGATAAAAAAGTTTTCTTTTTCTAAAGCGCTTATCCCCACTAAGATTGCAGGGGTATGCTGGAACCTATCCCAGCCGACCGGATCCACCATGGACTGGTCGCTGCAAAATCCAGTACCCAAAAACTCTTGTCGAGTGTATGATGGTAAACCAGACCGACTATAAAATTGCAAATCTGGAAGAGACGCTGGGCTTCGCTGTGTGTACCCAATTCTTTAGAAACACAAGCAAGGCTGAAAATGTACCCCAAAAAAACGTGTTATAACAAAAACAAATATATTTGCTGTAAAGACGGGTGCTGCGGTCTCGGTCACATGGCCTTTTCACAGGATTACACAGGGAGACTGATAGCCGAATAATCCTAAATCAGAGTCTCCAAAAGTCAAATCATCAAAAAAGTGTGAAAGGTAGCAAACGCGCTAAAGATTTTCGGCGTTCTCTGCATCTGTTGCTAGATGCTCCATGTTGGGTGGATTTTTAGACACAGTGTAGCAACCTTACTCCTCTCTGTCTGACTGACTGACTGATTGACTGACTGACTGGTTACATGCCGAGTCAGGTGCTGCTGTGATGTCACACGTTTGAACGCGCACTGGACGCACCACAGGATTAACCTTTTCCACACACCATCCACGGACGCCTGTCAGTCGTCTTTCTGTACCCCTAAAAAAGACGATGAAGTACAGGGGGGTTACCGTTCCTGGACTGTTTGACAGAAAATGCAACAATTCAATGAAACGGGGCTTTCAAAATGACAATATCCCAAATCTCTCTGCAAAGTTGATAGAGCATGCCATCTTCTCCATCTCTACATTTCCATGTCAGAATGATGGCACACAAAAAGGAGCCCAAAAGGTGGGCGCTGCATGACATCGGGGCCGTGGGCATGTTGCTCCGCCACCCCCGTGCAAAGCAGCGCCACGGTTGAGTGCTTTTAGTGTTTGCTGTTGTGGTCATCGAGGTCCGGGCGGGGCAGAGGGCGGCGCGTGGTCCCCCGGTGCATTACGCAAGCAAACAAAGAAGACGCGTGGCTCTAATGCTCCAAACTGGCTTGAGTCTTTGCATGCAACCTGTGCATGTTGCCGCGTGCACACGTATTCTCACGCACACACACAGTGTTGCGGAACAATAGGCGGCTTTGACAGAGGCCGACCGACAGGAGGAGATGGGCTGGATCCATTGTCTGCTGTGTTTACTCAGAGACTCACCTGGCACTGAGCTAATAGCAGCCGCTCTATCAGTGCAGGGGACCGCCAACACACACACACACACACACACACACACATGAGCACGCATACACACCCACGCGGCAAAAACATATACCTCATGCAGCAAATTCTCATCAGGTATTATGCCTGTGTCCAGTCACACCTGGGTGTCCTGGGAGGTTCTGGTGTGTTTATGGAGGAGTAGAAGGTGAAGTGAGGGGGTGGGTGGGAGGCCCTTTCTGGTTTTTACTACTGTGCAAATATACGCACACACACACACACAGTGATAGGTTTGATGGGATCAGTTGGAAGCTTCACAGCGACCCTGCCCCAACCCCACCCTTGTTTGATCCAGCAAAGACGTGTGCGTGCGTGTGAGACATCGTTGGGATTCGGACAGCAACAAACACCAACAGAACGCAATTATTCATGAACACACACCCACACGCACGCTCGCGTTTGGATTTGGGAGCAAGTTTTCCCACAAGAAATCATGCAAATAGAAATCATCCGTCCCCGAGTCAACCTGTGGCCGTCGTAAAAGCTTCATGACAATTTCAGTAAGAGTTTAACGTTGTGAAAGTCGCACAAAGTGTAAAAAGAAGTGAAGCATCGCTTAAATGTCCGCTTACATTTACGGACACGTAAGTTCCTGCGCAGGAGTTATTCCCTCGATGCTCGCCGGAGTGAGCTCTTGTGAGGTACGCCATAAGGCATGATGGCGCTTTTGGGAGCGTACCCGCTACATGACATACATTCTTGAGGTACTGTATGGACTCATCGTAGCTTCTGATCTGCTGGCATCAAACCTTCCTCTTCATAATTCACGTGTACAACGTGTCTTGCCAGAGTTGTTTTGGATTTAATGAGCAAGGTGGAGTGTCGGGAAGGTCCGCAGCTTGGCGGGGTGGATGCCATCAGATTGACAGGCCCGGCCAGTCAGACGCCGCCACTGATAAAGTGCTTTTTTTTGGGCTGTTGTTCTGCAGGCCGAGCTCGGCTGTGTGCCAGCTGATAGCGACGTGGGGCATACTTGCCGCATTAATGATTGTTCAACTCTTGCCCCCACGGCTCCTTTATTTTCAGGCAGGCAGCGCCAACGCTCAGGAGCAGACACGCGGAAGACGGCAGAGGCCGAACGTGAGGACAAGTCCAGCGGGTGGCCATTAAGATCAAACAGCGGGGGGGTAATGGAGGGAGGGTCTTTATCTACAGCGGCATCACAGCACCGCACGCCCCACTAGCTTGGCTCGCTGCAGTCACGTGACATCACGCATCCATCAGCAGCGCACAAGGACGACGACAAATCACCTCAATGGTTATTTACACTGGGAACCATTTAAATGAGACGTGATGATGTGCTGCTGCGCCGCCGGCTCTATTACAACACACGGTGCCACCAGGAATTGTGGGATGCATACAAAATGGCACCCGTACAACTCTAAATTTAGATAGGTAGGTAGGTAGATTTAGGTAGTACAGGAATCAAACTTTGTTGTTTCACTATATTAAAGTATACAGAAACATTCATTCATTCATTTTCTACGCCGCTTATCCTCGTTAGGGTCACGAAGATGCTGGAGCCTATCCCAGCTGGCTTTGGTACACCCTGGACTGGTCGCCAGCCAATGGCAGGGCACATATAGACAAACATTCACACTCTAATGGACAATTTAGAGCGGCCAATGAACCTAACATGCATGTTTTTGGAATGTGGGAGGAAAGCGGAGTACCGGGAGAAAACCCACACACGCACGGGGAGAACATGCAAACTCCACACAGAGATGCCCAACGCAGATTTCAACCCAGGTCTTCCAGATCTCCTGACTGTGAGGCCAATGTGCTAACCACTCATCCACCGTGCGGCCCTACAGAAACATAATAATTAATAAATCACGCTGACTCATTGGCTGATTACAGCCTATTATTTGCCGAATGTATTTATTTCAAGCAATTGTTATGTTTCCTTTGCCTCATGTAAACACGTTCAAGCATAAAGATTGCTAAATGAAATCAAATAGTAAAAAAAAGGCCTTCAGAAGACGTAATGGTTTGTAGTGTTCTACACTGGTCCCTAGGTGTCAGTCATGTAAGGGTCAAGCCGGATCGCCGGAGCAACAGGTTTTTATAGCAGGTTTGGATTATCTCTCAACAGACACGATAATCCCTAACACAGGCTACTGTTGCAGCCAAAACCCACGCCAAGCTCAAAGATCAACTCTTTGAACTCCTTCTGTCCATAGCACCCAAACCCATTTACAGCACCACATACTGGTCTTGTTTGTGTCTTAAATGGCTTATTTTCTCTAATTATGTTTACTATATTTGGTAAAACGTGTGTAGAGGCGACTATAGGGTTGCTATTTCATGTCTAGAGGGTTTTGCAAACAGAAATAGAAGGTTGTGAGCAGGTTTTCTATGATCTAACTACAGAAATAGTCCATTTATAAATAAGCAAGCCTACTAGGCGGCAATTCACTTATCACGGTTGGGTCCGGAACCAATGAACTGTGTCAAACACGGGATTGCTGTATTACTTCAAATAACACTTTGGGGCAGGGGTCAAAAGTGTACCCTTTGCGCATCTGCCGAGAACGCCCCCCATGTGTCGCGGGGCCTACACACACCGCACGCCAACAGCTGTGAAAGATCAGCAGAGCGAGGAAAGAGCAGAGCAACCAAGGCAGGTATACTACGACTGGGGTACCAAGAAGCCGAGGTGCCAAGCCAAACGTGGTGATGGCGTACCGCTTCCGTACAAACAGATTTTCCGCTAGAGCACGAGCACAATGTTTACGTGTGGACACGAGAGGTACGGGTGCACCTGAAAGTGAGCGCGCTGGCTCGGGCAGTGACCTACTGGTTGTCTGGGCAGGATAAAGGAAGTCCTGGTTAATGAGTAACAGTGGCGCTGCGGCCTGGCGCTACAGGTGGGGAGGGTGAGCCGGGACGCCGCGCTGATAAGAGGGGACGACAGAGAGAATTTTGGAGGTGGGGGCTGTGCGAGTGTGGCGGGGGGTGCAGGGCCCGTAAAAGACGGAGAGGGGAAGGGAAAATTGATTAAAGATGGAACAGCATGAGGAGGCAGTGTGACCAGATGAAGGCTGTGCCGATAACAGACTCCTATCAGCACAGCTACTGTATGATGGTGCACCGGGTACAGGAGAAACGGTACACTTATCCGATGATTGCTCACCCATTAACCGCACACTTACACGCGGAAGTGATGCGGTATCGGCCGGTCCGGGCATCCCATCATAAACGCTGTGAACTCAACTCCGAATGTACATGATTACAAAACAATAACTGATGGCAGGCTGCAATGTGATGGCGATCCATCCGACACATTTACACAGCGCTGATAACAACCCTGATAGCGACCGGGGAGGCGTTGCCATGACAACCCCGTCACCTTGAACCTCACATCAGCTTCACTTCCGTATTCTAAAGCAGCGAGACGTGGGAATCAGTCAAGGCGGCGTGCCATGACGGTGCGAGCGGCGCGTCTGTGTGCACAGTTGAACATGCTGGCAGTCGCCATCGACTGCGCAGAAAGCACCGCAGCAGCAGCAGCTTGTCATCTGAAACCGCCGCGCTCCAAATCCTGTTTGTCCAAAGCGCCGAATCTTCTCCTCCTTTAAGAGCTCCACTCCCGGCGCGTGTTATTCTTGCGTCTTAGCGCAACAAAAGCACGCTTTGGACCAAACAATGCGAAGGAAATCCTCGGCCGCCGAGGTGTAAAGTTTAGGCTTTAAGGGTTAAACTCATGAGGAGGTGCGGCGGGAGCTCCGCCCCTTCTCGGTCCACCCGGACCTGCTTCGACCGCTGGGTAATGAGTTACCCGAGCTATCGGAGCTCCTCTACACACGCACACACACACACACAGAGCCCCCAAAGTCCACTTGGACACTATTTCCTCACCAAAGTGGAGACAAAGCAGAATTGGCAGCAAACATAAGCAGGCGTCCACAATGAGAGCGCTTTGGTCTGCGCAGTCTCACTGTGATATCCCTCAGCTTGGTTATTTTCTTGCTCCCTTTCATTTGCTTGAACGCTCACAGAGGGCTGGGGCACCCGCCAATAAACGTACGGATCACCGGTAGTGTGGTGGCTCACACATCTCCTTTTCCCGTAGCTCTTGTGGCATTCGGGAATCGGACCAGCGTGTAGTCCCAAGTCAGCGCTGGCCAAAACCTGAAGCAAAATAACCCGAAAGATGCTTTTTGTGCGCTATATAGGAGTGGATGATAGCGCACATTTCAAGTAAACACTCGCGCTGTCGTCTGAGAAAGATGGCTAAATGCGTCACACAGCAACATACGGCACAAAAGGTAGGTTTAAACAAAACGAGTGGCGTAGCACAAGAAAACCAACCATCTCGGCTGCTTCCCATCGTGCATTGCTTCCTGGCAAAGCCGCTTACGGTTCATTCAGCTGTAAGGACGGCACGTGTGCACCAGAGGGATGATGCAAACAGTTATTTTGTATTCTACGTGTCTTACCCACTCTTTGCGTGTTAAGTTGCTGTGTTATGATCTTAGCGCATCTTACATTTATTACGATGGGTTGATCAATTTGCAGTCAAGTTTTCTCACAGCTCAGGATTGGCTTAGCATTCCTGCCTCCTATGCAGTGGTGGCTGCTGGGCATTCACGTCGTACGTCATGAATGTATTTTTTTATTGCTCAGCTGTGGGGATGAATCAGCAGGTCGGTGACCTGCGATAAGTAGCTGATTCTGAACAAAAGATGAAGATGAAATGCACGCACAGCAGTACATATTTCACCCATTTTTGACTTCTTAAGGGAATGTTAGTCCTTTGTCCAGGAACTTGTTCCGGAGTGTGTAACATTCCCGCAAAGCAGGAGTCTTCATTTAAAATTCTAATATTTTCATAGCATAGAAAACCTGTTTACAACCATCTAAACATGTTTTTTTAACATTAGAGTCCTGCAGACGTGAAATAACACCCCTATAGTTGCCTTTACACTCCTATTACCCAATATAGTAGACATAAAATAAAACATATTAGACATAAATAAGACATAATATAGACTCACACTTTAGTGTGTATACTTTGTTTTTTACTTCCTGTTCTAGACACTACTTCCTGCGGTGGCTGTCGTCTCATTAGTGCAGCGATTCTCAGTTATTTTTCTGTCAGGCAACTCACTTGCGCCCCTCCATGTGAAGTTCTATTGACAAGGGATAAGATCTATGTCTTGAGCTGTAGTGTGGAAACTGAAGTTGAAAGTGAAACCAGGACAATACAACAAAACGGAGAGCTGTGGCGCATGCAGGTGTATTCAAGAGTCAAACAGAATGTTGAGTAACGATCCATTTAGACATGTCAGCAGGTTTACACTAACAGTGGAAGTACTCCCTGCTTCTCGAGCCCCCGCCCGACAGCCCCCCCCCACTATTTGAGAAGCACTGCAGTAGCGTAACATTACCGACACCTAGTGAGCGGTGTCCATGGCAATGTGTTTGAATGTGTCTTCTGTATGCTCCCCTCTTCGGAACGTGGCCACTAGCAGTGGTTGGTGTTGAACTGAACGTTGCTGGTAGTCAGAGGTAGTAAAAGCTATCAAACCACTAAGTAACGCAGCTTTAACTACCACAATGCCCCCCCCAGCCTTGTCAGTGGGTTATCTGTCAGCCTTCACCTGAGGCTGAACGACCAGTTCATTTGCCCCGTCAAACCACCCCGCCCCCACCACTCGTCCTACGAGCGTGACCCCGCCCCCAAATCCCCCTCTCCTGGTCACAGAGTCCAGCTCACACAGACAGAAAGAACTGGACAAGTGTCAAAATCAATTCCCGCTCACGTAGACCACATGATCTCTGATTTAGCCGAGGAACGAAAATGTCACCACAGGCCTGGTGGGAACACACTGGACATGGGCCCAAAATGACTCGGTGCAGGGGCCGGCCAGGGTGGTCAGTTTTTGTTTGGGAGGTCTGGAAGGACAGGAACACAGCATCACGTGACTCAGCACAACCTCCAAAAAGGATTTAATGATGAACCACAGTCCTGATAAGAGGGACCATATTTGGGCGTGTGGGGAAGAGGCTTTCTCGGGACGGATCAAGTCAGAAGTCGCGGGGCGGGGCGGGGTGGGTTCTTTGGACTTTTACAGCAATTACCAAAAGTCAAGGCTTGTGTATTTGGTAAGACATCTTAGACACCCCCCATCAAGCTCGTACGGGAACAGGAGCGAAGAGGCTAGTCCTCCCTGGTAGGGCCATTGTAGGAAGGAGACTTGGAGGAGGCCTACATGCCCCCCCACACACACACACACGCAGTTGGGTGGCAACTCCAAGCACCCTGGCTGGACGTTTCATTTCCTTCTCCACATCCTTTACCTGCACAGATGACTGCCTTTCCAAAGAGAGGCGTGTGTGTGCGTGTGTGGGGGAGAGGCAGAAGATAAGAGCATCGAACAGGTCAATAAAAAATGAGTAATAAGGCTAAGAGTAGAAAGAGCGAGGTCAGGACCTGCACATCTACTGCAGAAATAAAAAAAACTCTTTTTGCGTCCCTACATGTGAATTAATTTGTAATCATTCCACTTACTAATTGAATTACAGCAACGGCACCGTGGCTTTTTCTTGTTTAAGAGTTATTAACAGTCACATGACATACATATCACTGCTGCCCAACACCAAAATGTGCTTTTGTTGTCTTTTTCTAAGTAAAAAACTCAACATTTGGAGCCACAATGGAAGTTCGGTTAGCACACGCCCCTGTTGACATGTTTTCTGCTGAAAGATTAATGACAAAATGTCACCTCGGCTTGCAGACATTTTACTGTTACATGCAAAATGGCTCGCCTCCTGGCGTGTTACTAATACACTGCGTGAGTCATTTGTGTTAGCAGCCTGTTAGCTTGCCCTTACCCAGAAACAGGAAGTCAGCTGCATCACATATACAGTCATCCCTTGTTTCATATATTTAATAGTCAATATTAACAGAATATTTTTGGAGTTGGAGCATAAAAACAAGTGTTATGGCCTTCTAAAAACGTCTTAACACTATCAGAGCCCTGTACACATGGCATAACACCCCTACAGTCACCTTTACATTCATATGACCTAATATAGTAGACATGATAAGCAAGAACAAGCCATAATAACTCAGTTACCGTTGGGTTGGGAAAATTCCTTGTTGTTGTAGTATCTCAAACGTAATTAATAAAAAGATCAAAGGCCCGATCAAAGGCCCTAGTCAACCACTTTGTTAAAAAAACAAGATGCAGTTTTCTTACAGTGAGGGAGCCATATTAAAACCCACTATAAATGACAAATGAAAGGAATAAATCAACATTTAAGCTTAATTTTACCTTCACTGAAGACGTGATTGTTGCCAAAAACATTGTGCTGCTGCGACATCAACACGAACGCCACCTTCCTGTTTTGCCATGACTTATTTCTTGAGTTTATTAGTGAAAGTTGTAACTTTCTTTGGCTCCGTTTTGGTTTCTTTAGTAGCCGTGGGGAAAAAGGAAAAAAAAAAGCATAAACCTGCGTTGAGAAACATCACTGAATTTAAGAAATAACTCATAGCAAAACAAGAAGGTGTGTTCCGTCTGGCTACTACATCGTGACTTTATCAACAATCGCATCTTCAGGGAAGGTAAAACTCACGTTAATTGTAAACTACCATTGCAAAACTATAAAAAAGCGGATGTGTATAAAACAAGAATTTGTAAAAGATTCAGAGGGAAAGGCTGGTGGTTCCTGTTCTGGCCCGGCGTGCGTATTGCCCATACTACTGCAATTGTAGTGTGCTGCAGAATCCAAGTGTTTAAGCAGAGCTGGAGCACGAAACATCAGGACGTTGTGGACAGCCACGACGCTGCTTGGCGACCCTGCTGCCCTCCATCCACCATTACCAGGATGTGAACACGCCCACGCGGCGTCACACAGCTATTCATACGACACGTCACACGTACCCAGCAGGAAGTAGCCCAACCAGTGACGTCTGCCTTTGACATAACCATACCCACCTTCAAGTGGATTTACCTTCAAGAGGACTCTCCTTTTAGTTCCGTCTACTGTCACCCGTGCGGTACACGTTGTGGCCTGGATGAGAAGGACAGACATGGCGGACAATATTTGCTTGGCTGAGGTTGACTGTGGAAGTCGGCTTTTACGACTGCGCCAAAGAAAGAAGCATGAAGGGACAATATTCGCATACGTGCCTTACTATTAGCAACTCATCCACCCCGTGGCGGGAAAACGTGCTTTTCACCTCACGCTCTCTCTTTTCTCTCGTTCTTATCTAGCGGAAAAGTTTCAGCCTCAACAAAAGGAAATCTGACCTCACATTCCACAGTTTTAACCCCCGACACTTTGCTGCTCAAAAGAAAGCGGATCGTTTAACTATGTGGTGCAATGTAATAATAATATTAAAGGTGTTATTAATAATATTAAAGGTGCTGCAATGTTCATTAGGCTCTTACCGAGCACGCTGGGTCGTCTGTGTTACAACTGACATACATGATCGTATGCGCCATCATTAAAAGGGGGCACGTGTGAAAATAGAAAGACAAGCCCAAAGAGGAAAGGCAACAACCAAATGGGGGGGGGGGAATCACAAAATGGAATTGGACTACATTTTGCATTGTTTCCACATGGATTGCCTGCTAGTTTTGGCCCCCCTGTGATTCCACACCATGCTTAATAACAGCTGATGCAGAGGCAGTATGGCGCCCCCTAGCGGCTTCCTACTGTACGGCTTTCATCGATGCCACGGCTAACGTAACCCCCCCACCCTAAAAACCCCAAAAAAACAACCTCACCTGCCCATAAATGTCAGCACTTCTTGGAGGCGCGTACGCGCGTCTTCCGTGCGTCTTTTTGGTAGGTGTGTTCAATTAGTCCCCAAAATGGCGTCGTCCCCTGTCACAAGATGGTCCTTCTGCTGCTCTCTTTAAACGGAGCAGACAGGAAGGACAGCCAGTCAGCGTATGTGTCAATCATTTTGTTGGTTCCTTGAGCTGGGAAAAATGCCTGAATTAATTACTTGCACCCGCTTCATCGTTGGAATTAACGAACGGGGATGCAATGGCGACCTTTCCCTTGGTTCTCGATGACGTTTTATGTGTGCGGAAATAAAACGTCGATATTCTGTCGTACATTCGCCGCTTCGGTGGCAAATTATGAAAGTCGTCAAGATAACGACAGACGCACATAAATGACTGTAACTTTGCAGCGCTTGGGACCACTTTTCCTCTCCTGCCGATCAGCGGGCCAACAGCGCCCTCTGTCGGTGACCGCTGGGTATGACGCAAGCAGAGTCACGTGACCGGCTCACCTCCTGATTGGCTGACCGGCCCGGTCACATGGCTATATTATCGCGCTGTACCGTCTGAAGCTAGCTCGCCCCTCTAAAGACGCTGACCCGTTTCTTTGTGGTTTTGGCTTCAAGTATGCAAAAGCTGCTTTAACGGCGATTCCGTCGCAACGTGGACCCGTCGAGGCTGCCGAAAGGGACTCTAGCGGGCCCGGACGCTTCTGAGCACGTGAGGCAGACTTTTACAAGTAACTCAAAGCGGCTTGTTGACAAAACAAGAAGGGGGTTGTTAGGTGTGCGGGCCGTTCATTGCAAAGCCATTGATCCGGAACAGTTGATATTTTTCTGTCTGCCAAATTAGCTTTCTGGCCTGCAAACATCGGGTCGATGTTGCGTTCCGGGTTGTTTGGCACGACAAACAAGCTTTCTTTCCGGCCCAAAAGTACCCCCTAACACACTAAAACCCTACACTGGTATCTGATGACGGATCGCTCGTCAAATGACAATCATATCTGGAGTCGACTGTAGAGATGAGTGGATCGACCCAACTGCTCGTGTTAGGTGTCGGTTCGATACCGGCGTGAGGTCGAAATTTTAGGTCAGTATCCGCGTGGTTTTGTTGGATTGTTCAAATATATTGTGGGGGGGGGGATGCTTGGACTGAGATTTCATCACAAATAACTACGCAGATATCAATATTGTTTTTGTCTTTTATTCTTAATCACGATCAGGCAAATGAAGGTCAGAAGGTCATGATGTTCCACACGAGCGACTGTGTGGTCGATACGGGCCCTGCGTGTGCGTGTGGATACAGACCAGACAGTGGTTCTGTTTTTTTCTTCCTTAAAGTAACGAACAGGCTTGCTCTCGGTTCTGCAAGACACCGGGGGAAGTGTGACCCGAACGCTCGGCGCTCACATGACCGCCCCGGTCCCCACCCAGCTGTGGGAATGCAAAGTGTGCTGCATCTCCTACTCCCGTCCTCCGCCGGCCAGGAAGGACCACGCGAGGCAAACCACAAGCAGAGGCCTTCCTGTCCTTTTCGCTACTTCCCCAAACTGCACCCGCCTGCACATGAGGCTTGTGTGTCGTGCTGTTCTTGCTCCTACGCAGCCCAAGAGCAGTGCTGTGTGAAGGCCACAAAGGGTTAAAAGGGCCGCCTGCACATGAGGCTTGTTCTTGCTCCTTCGCAGCCCAAGAGCAGTGCTGTGTGAAGGCCACAAAGGGTTAAAAGGGCTGCCTGGAACCTTCTCCTTGTGCCCAGCACGGTGCCGGGCTCATGTGATCGCCGTGGATTTGTGGCCTTTGTTGTCTCCGCAAACGCATGCTTTCTCATGTCATGTCTGCAGAAGAACATCTGACCTTTTGGCCCGACGCCTGAAATCAGAGCGACTTCGCGGGTGAACATGACGATCGACATCCCCTATGAGAAAGTAAGACCACCACGTTCTCCTATTTTTGTCACGCTCACGGTTAGGCTAGCGTTTTCGAAGTGGGTCCTTTTAAACAGCAGAGCGCCCCTGTCTCATAGAGGATCTTTACTGGTGTTTTTAGAGTAGGTCCTTTTAAAAACTACCAAAACTCTTGTCGTATGGAGGATCTTTGACTAGCATTCTTGAAGTATGTTTTTAAAAACAGCAATGCGCTCCTCTCAGAGGATTTTTATTGGTGTTTTAGCACTAGGTCCTTAAAATGGTATAGAGCATCTTTGAAAAGTGTTCTTAAACAGCAGAGCACTCTTGGCGTTTTTGAAGTAGGTCCTTAAAGTCTGCCAGCCCCTCCTGTATGACTGTTCATACGCATGGGTCGAAAGAAGGTCAGGCACAGGTCCATTCCAGGGTGCTATCAATGCCCACTTTGTTGTAAAACGAACCAAATAGAAAGGAGAATCCAATGCATACAAAGTTCACTCACTAATCTGGTCCTTGTTGTTCCCCAGCTGGTGGACGTCAGGCGGACGAGGTCGGACCCCAACAGAGAAGCACAAACGGTACGCCACAATTCAGAATCGGTCCGAAGGCGGTCACGACATGAACAGCTGTTGGGGTTCCGCTCGCAGTTCCGCTGCTGTTTGCTCGCGGCGGCCGCCGTCGCCTCTTTGCTGCTGGCCGCCACGGCGCTCTACAACCTGCTGGTGCCGGTCGCCCCGTCTACGCCTCCATACGTGAGCTTCGACTTACGACCGGGCTTGGCCGAGTCCTGCACGGACCCCTGCAAGTGAGACGACGCCAGCAAAACCAGTAAGTTCATTCAAAACCTGAAAAGACTTCGGCGACCTTGTCTCCTCTTCAGGATCTTCCTGGTGGAGAGCATTCCTCAGGGCGTGGACTTCAACTCCAGCACCACTCATGGATCCATCTACCACGCGTGGCTGCAGCTGATGGCCCAGGCTCGCAGCAGCGTGGACATCGCCTCCTTCTACTGGACGCTCACCAACAAAGACACGGGGACTCACGAGCCAACAGCCAATCAGGTAAGCCCTGAGGTGTGACATAATTGACCGCAAGCCGGTGACCCCCGGACTTCAATGTGAACGTGCAGGGCGAGAACATCCTTAAGAACCTCGCTGAGCTCTCGGGGTCCTTGTCGGTCCGCATCGCCGTCAACGCGCCGCAAGAGAGTCAACCTCGGGACGACCTCAGGGTGCTCAACGCCTCAGGTGAGTCACATGACCTCGCCGTTCAGTCTGAACAACCTGAAGTCAAACGCGCGAATGGGTGTGTAGGAGCCGCTATCAGGACGATCAACATGAGGGGGCTCACCTCAGGGGTCCTACACACCAAATTCTGGGTGGTGGACAGGAAACACGTTTACATTGGCAGCGCCAACATGGACTGGCGATCCCTCACGCAGGTACACACACACAACGAAGTAGAACAGTTGTGTTTTTGGCAGTGCTTCACTTCTTTTTACACTTAAACGATGATAATGAATGCTAAAATGTTTGACCCCGGAACAGACTATTTTTACTTTGTGATTTCCTACTGGAAAATGTTTTTTCAAGTAGTTCAACGTCCATATTCTCGACGACACGAGAGGGTCAAAATATTTGCAACAGCGCGACTCCGCGCCGTCAATGAAGTTGTGCTCGAATGCGCGGCGTGCTTCAGGTGAAGGAGCTCGGTGCGGTGGTCTACAACTGTAGCTGCCTGGCTTCAGACCTGTCCAAGATTTTCGAGGCCTACTGGTTCCTGGGAGAGAGCCAGTCCATTCCCTCGCCGTGGCCCAGAAGCTTCTCCACCGCGTACAACAAGGACACACCCCTCCAGCTGCCACTCAACAACACGCCCTCCAGCGTCTACTTGTCGGTGAGGCTTGTGGAGATAAAAACGGCACAACTGTTTGGTTTTTTTTTCTTCCTGCGACGGTTTTGTTGTTCTCGCTCCATCAGAGCTCCCCTCCGTCCTTCTGTGCCGCCGGCAGGACGTCCGACCTGGAGGCCATCCTGAGCGTGTTGGAGGACGCCGAGAGCTTCATCTACATCTCTGTCATGAACTACCTGCCCACCATAGAGTTCTCTCATTCCAAGAGGTACCACTTCTCTTGTCGTGGTGCCATAAAGTACCCCGTCACACTCGTGCACGCCCCCCCGCAGGTACTGGGAAGATATCGACACCCAGCTGAGACGGGTGGCCTACGAGAAGCGCGTGCGAGTGCGGCTGCTGATCAGCTGCTGGGCCAGCACGCCACCCGCCATGTTCCCCTTCCTCAAGTCGCTGGCGGCCGTCTACGAGCCCAAAAGCAAACTGGACATCCAGGCGGTGAGCAGATGGCTTTTTGGTCGCAGGGCTCTGTAGTCACGTCACGAGCTGAAAGCCGCACGTCTCTCCTCTCTGCAGCGACTCTTCGTGGTTCCCGCCAGTGCCGAGCAGAAGAAGATCCCGTTCGCCAGGGTCAACCACAACAAGTACATGGTGACTGACAAGGTCGCCTACATCGGTAAGCTCGCCGGGTGATCCGCCAAACAGTCCTAAACCCTGTCATTTGAAGTCATAAAAAAAAGTGTTTTACTCCAGCCCTGTAGGTGGCAGTAATGCCCCTAACACAGCAAGCTTCTTTAACCACAGCGTAATCTGCTGGGGGTTCGCCACATTTCGACTTTTTATCCAGATCTGCACCAAACGTCATAGACACGCATTTTTTGTCATTAAGATCAATGCACCCGCACTTCAATCCCAGATCTGCATCGAAAATCAAAAGAATTGCACATTCACCTACACCCCATTCCTCCACAGCGTTTTGTGCAAACCCGTTTCAGTGCTCTTTGTGTTATCCTGGTAACCAACAAACAAACGGCAAAAACAAAACCACCTGCATGTTTTGTACTTATAATAAAAAGCCAATGCCAGCTGCGTGTGCTTGCTATCAAAAGGAGGTGTGCATCTATTTGTGTGCTCAGGGACGTCCAACTGGTCAGGGGACTACTTTGTGAACACAGCAGGATCCGCGTTGGTGGTCAACCAGACGGCGGCCTCCTCGTCCACGGATCCTACCGTCCAGTCACAGCTGAGGGACGTGTTTGAGAGAGACTGGAGCTCCGCCTACAGCGTCCCGCTCACACAGCGCACCGACCTCAAAGACGTCTGCTAGTCGGCACGTCCCACACTACTGCCGGGTCAAGACAACACAAGAAAGGCTGCTGTCGTTTTTAACCTTTTAAGACTCAAAACACATTTCACAGATGATTACATTTCCAGACCTGGAGGATATTTTCCATCGCATCTCAGGGACAAAATATTTTCTTTGCTGGAATCTGCTGTGCTTGTAAATAATCACTTTTTTAAAATTGATCTAATTTAATGAAAGAAACTTCTTATCAAATGTAATTTAATTGAATTGAGCCTTACGGCAACTGTCCAACGAATCAGCTTTTGGCTTTTCCCAAGTTTTTAAGCTTTCAAAGGTAAAACAAGAAACAATTGTGATTAAGCTGCCAATAGGGGGCGCACTTAGCGTTTAAAAAGTCAATAAATGAAGTTAAAAAGCAGGTGGGAGTTTCTTAAACAAGATGCAAGCAGCCGATTGGCTGGAGCTCAAGGAAGTAGGCGTGGCTGAAACCTTGCCATACACAACAATGACATCACGGTAAGAAACGAGGAGCAGTAGTGATGAAACTGTCGGATTCTATTAGAGAGCCGGGTATTTTGGCACTAAAAGGAGCCGAGTCTTAATGGCTCCGCAGATTTTTGTGTTAATTTATTACCGAATGAATTACTAATGTAAAAGATACACGATAGCAAATGATTATTGTTAAAATGGATTCATTTAAACATCAATGAGCAGCTACAAAAAAATGTCTCAATCTCAAGACAAATTAAGTCAAATCGCTCCATGGAAACGTCACGAACGAATCGTCTCTTAAGAGCACCAAATGTGTTTAACCCCGTCCCTCTCCTTGCTCAGTGTGGACACATCCTGACCAATTATATCAATTAACAGACCAAGTACCAGAAAAAAAAGTAATTGGCTCCCAAATATGCGAGACGGCTCTTACTGTTCATTTGTTCGCAGCTGACACATCACTAGGAAGCAGAAACCTAGTAAAAATGAAATACATTGTCCTTTGTAATATAAAAAGCTGATTGGCTGAAACGTTGCCACACACAACAACGCCAAGATAACAAGCTGGAAACAGAACCCTTATAAAAAGTATCCTTTGTCACATAACTCCTCTATTGGATTGTGTAGCAAATGTTACTCCTGAAGGCTCACAATGTTGTCAATAAAATTGGACAACAGCCCCCTCCAGGGATTAATGCATAGAGCCCAACCCATGGTGGGTCTATTTCCGTCTGCAGGCCACTTAACTGTAAAACATATACGCTGTTATTCATCCCACCGGGGGGTCAATTCCCGTTTGCTGTTGCACATTCTCCTTTCAGGACATTCCCACCACATGGACACTGACAATTTTTCTTGTCCAGTCAGAAGACGTCATTCCAGACACAGAAGCTGCAAATACTTTTATATGTTCTTCCTTTTGAGCAGGTGAAAAGCTAGCACAGAATTAGCATGATCTTCTGCCAAATGACTTTATCCAAACATTTTAGGCATTTTTCCCAGTTGTTGTATTGTTCACGGTATCACATAACCATCTACACAAACTGGAATTGGTGGAAATGTGGAGGCTAGCCTGACGTGACGACATCATTAGTCGCCCTATGGTGACCAAATGTCCTGTTCGGGGTTTTTTTGGTCTGTGAAATAGAGCTAAATTAGACCAGAGAGGCGCCAGTGTTAACGTTTTTTTAAATTAATGTTGCCAAAAAGCAAGATGTGGATGGAGTTGCTCCTCTGAGGTTTGCTGTGTTGACGTCTCCTTAAACGGGGTGTCACACAAGTAGCAGCTCCAGACATGGGGGAGCTTGTAATTTGCACACATGCAGGTGACACCAGTATGCCCACTCTGTAATGCTACACACACAACCGCTTTTGTCCCATTACTTACACAAAACAAACACAGGACACTGATAAATTGTTACTTCCAGCTTGCCCTTCCAACTCAACACGACCAAGTAACGTTGGAAGGCGTTGTACTTCAGTAACAGTTGGGCGGATAATCCAGCTTCGTATTGGCCTAAATTCACAAAAGACTCCTGTGTGAAGTGCCGTCAACAGATGCAGCATATCGTTCTCTTGCTGGCCGGGAATCAGCAACTCCAACCACGTCTGCCTGATGCTTGCCACTTTAGGAAAGCTAAACAAAGACAGCTTTCCCTCACATCCGAACAAACATTTCCTGGGAGCCTGGGACACGTTGGCATCGTTTAACACGAGAATACAACATTGTAGCAACATTTGTAGGTCAGAAATGAGGAAGTGCATAATAGTTCCCATTTGAGTACTGTATGTCTTCGGCGGGTGGTGTGACCTGATTTGGTCGTCCTAATCGCTCATAAGTACTAAATATGCTAATAAAACAGAGGGTAAGCATGTACGGTATAACAATGTCCAAAATGAGTACAAAGTTTCAGGTTCTGTACACAGGTTTAGTACATTTTATCTGCTGGTCCTGTTGGGTCAATGAAAAAAGGACAATGGGTTCATTAATAAGATGTTCTGATGCCGCAGTAATTAAGCTTTGTTGTCCAGTGTCGGGGTCCAGCATGCAGCCCCCCTAAGCCCACCAACAAGGCCCGCTAAAGCCTCCAGCGCCAACAACAATAGGGCTTTGCAGAGACACACGGCAAACTGCTGACAGTCCTCTACAGCTAAAGCACGCCCATTCTCTTCTGTCCCACACCCGCCCCCCACACACACTGATGATGTGAGGATGCAAAGTTCACTGTTGGATTTTTTTTAGGCCGCCCCTATTATCTTTCTGCTCCCCTCCATCCATCTTCTGAGTTTGGTCTTTCCCTCAGTGTGCGTCACACTGAGACTGCATCAAGCCCAACCCGGGATCGCGTCCGCCCAGCCCCGAGGCCCGTGTGCAGGCAGCTGTGTTGGTGCGCTCCAGTGGCGTCCTCCTGCAGACCATGTGTGAGTGTCTCCGTGGAATATTCAGAGTCACCTGGACACCTTCCTCTGATGCAGGTCAGGATGATGATCAACTTAGTTGGCTTTCGGTCTGGATCGGTACATAACCAAAGTGCTCCTAAAGACGTTGTGTCGGACGGGAGCGTAGGGTACGTTTGTTCAGCCATTTGAGGTTCAAATATAATGGTTAAAATAAATATGGCATCAGCGAATGGCTTGAAAGGCAACTGTCAGCTAAATGTTAAGATGTCTAATAATGGAGACGACCAATAATCCATGCGCCGGTCATTGACTTAGTCATAGTCAAAATGTTTCCAGTGTTGTGAGGTCATGTGACATTTGTTGTGGCCTGGCCTAGCCTATACTTGTTTTGCCTTATGGGCGTTTAGTTCAATCCCAAAATATCACCAAATTAGATGTTCTCTCTTGGAATGGATAATTGGCAATCTTCAGTTGAAACTAATCACACATCAAAACATAAAGATGAAAACATAAAAATGTCAGATAATGAATGTTTGAGGTTAGGGACGTCGACAAAGAAACATGACAACCGCCACAAAATGTGGCATTATTGAACAGCACGGACATCTCAACCCTGCTAAGCTTGGAAGCACACCCTAAACCCCATCCCAGTACAAATCTAAATCCTGTCTTTGTGCACCAATGTCCGGGTTTGCTGACGATGCTGGAAGCCATCCCATCCCAAAGGCATTCCGAAACCACCATGACATCAAGCCAACACCATTGCCACAGCACCATTCCTCCAACATCCCTACAAAATCCCGGCACCGTCTTGACATCCCAACATCGTTCCTGACAGTATCACAGCCAAATCTCCACAACACTTTGACAAAGTCCAAATGTGTGCCCAAAACATATTAGAACTAGACCAAGTCAATTTAAAAAATGTACCCATCATCAATCATCCTCATTGCCAATCCCCCAAAACCCCAAAACACTTTTCTGGACAGTATTCCAGCAAAATCTTTACAACATCCTGACAAAATTCCAATGCATACCAAAAACATATTAAAACACCAACTCCACCCATCCATCCATCTCCTATACTGCTTATCCACATTAGGTTCGTGTGGTATGCTGGAGCCTATCCCAGCTGACTTTGGGCGGGAGGCGGGGTACACCCTGGACTGGTCGCCAGTCAATCACAGAACAGACATACAACTTTTCACACTCACATTCACACACTAATGGACAATTTAGAGTCGCCAATTCACCTTACATGCATGTTTTTTGGAATGTGAGCGGAATCCGGAGTACCTGGAGAGAACCCACTCACCCGAGAACATACAAACAGCACACCAGTTCAAATGCCTAAAATTGCCAACATCATCCCAACACCACTCTCACAAAATCCCCAAACCCTGTCCACAAATCCAAAAAGCCGTCTTGATAGTACCTTAGCAAAATCTCCACAAAGTTCCTGACAAACTTCGAATACAAACCCAGAACATATTAAAAGTACACCAATTCAATTTCCAAAACAACCCAACGTAACCCCAAAACAATTCTCACAAAATCCCGAATCCCAATCATCAAAATCCAAACACCTTTCCTGACAGTATCGCAGCAGAATGCCCACCACATCTCAACACCGTCAAGATTCCATCACCGCAACATCAGACCCTTTCCAATGTTATTCTAAAACTATTTCATGCCAAAACCATTAAGACAACTTCCAGACGGTATCCTTACAGCCATTCCAACAACATACCAACACCACCCTGGCACATACTCATTACCATTCCCTGAAAACTACAACATTCCGACATCATCACTAGGGTTGGGCTATTACAGACCATAGCATGCATCATGATATGACAATTTAATTAAAGTCAGTGGAGTCTTGTATAAAATGTTATCAACCTTAACCCGAATACATAAAAAAGTATTCTTATCCATGGCACTGTAAAGGGAGTGTCCAGAGCAAGCCAGTCTATTCCAGTTGTTGTTGCTTTCACAACATTCGATCCACTGCCAGTAGTTACATGGTGTCCCATTCCTGGGGAAAGTCCTTCAACTCACTTGCGATGTTTTTCATCTGTGTGTCCCTCCGAAATACAAAAGTGAACAGGACAACTTCAAAGTCCAGTCACTGGTTAAGTAGTGGGCAGTAAGGCTAACATATAGTTGAGTCGCTCGTGTACTGCACACGCGTGTACTACAGATATTTGCTCTATCGAAACGTAACCACATACACCTCCATGTTAAACAACAATTTCTTCATCTATCATCTCCGCTTCTCCGCCTCGCCCAACCCTAATCATCACCACAAAATCCTTAGGATCATTCCTTGCACTAATCACAACAACATGGCCTGATACCATCACGGTTCCCTAAACAGGCCACTGTTCAAAACTGTTTGCAGCTAAACAGACAATTTTCCAAAAACATCAGCTTCCTGACAAGGATGATGCCACAACATCCGAAAAACAAAGTAACATCTGTAAAGGATCCCAATGTGTCAACCTTTATAGCACCCCAACACCATTTGTGTTGTTCTTTAGGTTCTGGATATACTAACTATTTGTTTTCACAAGATCCTTTTATTGGCCAAAACTCCCAAAAAAAACAGCCCTAATTGTTGTCTTTTGGGTTGGTCTCAGTGGTCAGTCAACCTTATCACAAGGCAGGAATTCCGAATGTATGTGTGCCGGTTTGTGGTTCTACGTGTAGAGTTGGGAAAACACTGTTTACCACAAAGGACGGACCTTCAATCACACACCATAACAGACACAGACACAGTGTTGGTATGGATGGGCAGCTGAGGCGGCCAAGTGGGAGGATGCTTCTGTGTTTCTCCAAATCCTGATCTTTCTATTTTTAGCTATTTGGTTTATAAATAATCCATAAACAACATTGCCTGCTGGAAGTGTCATTCCAGACCTCTACGTTCTTATTATATGCATCATTTATTTCTTCGGATTCCTAAAATTACGGTGTTTGACAATCTTTGAGCGTACGTAGACTAATTTAGTTGTTCAGTTGTCCATCTCTGTTGACTCGGCGACTCTAGTCCTCTCAATGTCCTTACAGACTTCCCACTATATTCCAAACCTTGTTATCGCCTTCTCCTCCCTCCGTTATCAGTCACGCAACCCCGCCTCCCATCGCCCTAATATGGGGGCATCTCCCTGCCCTCCGGCCAATCAGGAAGCCGGAGCCGTCCCTCCTGGAGATGCCGTGGTCCCAAGCCGGGCCTGCGGGCTTCAGTGAGGGGAGTAACGGGCTGGGGCTAAAGTGACAGACAAAAAGGGGGGGAAATTTCAGGAATACCAGCAACAAGAAGGAGTTAAAAGCAGTTTAGGAGAGGCAGAGATTGAAGCCCTGCAGCTGAGAAAAAGGTAGGATGGATAAGCAGCTCTGCCGAGAGAAATGTTCTACTGGAGGTTTTGTAGAAAATTGCTTAGACTGCATGAAGGAGTGGACATGGCTGAACAATGGCACGCTGTTAATACACACACACACACACACACACGAACACACACACAGTTTGGTGTGTAAGAGAGTTCTGTAACAACAGCTCATGAAAATAACTGCTGTTAACATCACATTTAGACAAACCAGATCGGGTGGGGTTGGGGGTAGAGGCTACTCCCACAAAGTACATTTTGTGGTGGTCCGAAAATCACTTTAAAACGAGCGACGCAGAGATGTCACTTGGTTCAGCCTACGTCTTGACGGTACACAGCAGTGACAGCTGCGCCGTGACGGTCATTGGATCTCCGTGCCCCTATCCGGCATCGAGCCCAACCCCAACATACCCCCTCGAAGCCTGGTATGTTGGTGGTATGCGCGACGAGGGCACAACCATGACACTCTCTGGGTGACAACAGGGTGTGGAGGGCAACACATATTTGTGTCTCCTTCTTTTTTCAACTAGTCCCTGATTCACTACTCTAAGTTCGTAGACCCTCACTTTACATCGAGGGGTCTTGTCTGTGGGATGCTACCTTATTCAGCTTAAATAAGTCATGTGGCGTACCCCGGGGGTCAATACTGGGGCCAAAACTGTATAACTTATAAAGCCACAATAAACCTAAAGCTAGTATTAAATTGCAGACGCTTTTACCGCATTCTGTTCTGGAGAAAGCACACTGGAGCCCTTTAAAAAAAAAAAAAGGCACCGATGAGCTATACTATGACTATACCAAAAAAAAATGGTTTGACAAAACTAAAATGTTATTTCAGAGTTGGAAATCCCACATTAGGGAATATACAATATAAAGTGGCAAGAAATACTTGGACCAAAAATCCCTTCGTAGTCTATTGTTCTCTAGTCTTACCTATATTTAACTTAGTGTGTGGACAAATGGGGAAACAACTATAAAAGTCGACTTCACTCATTAACTGTACTACAAAAAAGACCAATTAGGATAATCCATAATGGCGCTTATAGAGAACACACAAAAATTCTATTCCTAAATTCCCAATTAATGAAATTTGTTTACTTTGTAAACTTTCAATCAGCTAAAATGATGCCTAAAGCAAATAATAGCCAGTTACCCAAAAACACAATACAGCTCTTCTCATCTAGAGAGGAGAAATACAATCTTGGGAAAAAAGGAAATGTAAAACACCTATACGCCCAAACAACGCTAAAAACCTATAGCACAGTGGTGATTGCTCTAAGACTGCAGAGGAAGCACAGCTTCCCCTAAAATGTCCCCACCACCCTGAAAAAATGGTGAAATATTTACTGCTGTGTGCACATATCATTGATTAAATATGTGCTACAATATCTTCATCTGTTGTTCAGAATTAGCTACCTATCACAGGTTTTTTTTTTACACAGTCGGACGCTGGGCGTCTACTGACTGCTATGGGGAAGCATAGAGTGGGTAGTTCCATTGCACGAAACTGAACAGTCATTGGGAAATGCTGGGCTTTGTCCCACCCATTGGATGCTCGGCGTCTCTGGGGCTCCAAGGGACAGTGGGCTGGCCCGGACGCTCAGCTTCTGCATGATGAGTGAATGATCTGTCTGAGGTGGCAACCCCTGTTGATTGACCGTGTAATGAGCGAATCAGCAATCACAAAGTATAAAACTCCACCCAGAGCATTTTCTAAGCTTTTAATATGTCTGGACTTCAGTTACTGTCTTTAGCACACTGAATGGATCACGCGGATCCTCATGCTTCTTCAATACAACACACAACATCTAAAGCCTGCGTGAGTCCAGCTGGCGTGACAGAAGCTAAGAAGCGGAGGATCCTGAAATTCAGTCCCAAACCCAAGTAATGTTCAGAGTATCTCGTGTCACAGCGACATGATGAAGAATGATGGCCGCTTCCTGGCGTCAGGTTTTGGGCGGCGGTGGTAGTGGTGCTGTTTGTAGGTGGGGTTGATTTCAGGGCAGGAAGTAGGGTCAGGAGTGGATGGGGGACGGTTCGAGTGGTGAGGAAACACTGTTTGACATTTGCGGGAGGGAGAACTTCCCTCAGCATCCACATGCCAGCCAGGGAGGAAGACTCATGTAAACACAACAATAAGCACCATGTGACCACATTCACATTGATTTACTAATAGATATGTGGACGTTTTTGTTTCCTGTTTACATGAGCGTACTTCCTGTCCGAAGGACAGATCATTTGACTGGACACTTGACTCGTTAGGCGGAGGACGCTTTTATCGGGACTTGTTGTTGTCTAATCCCGACACTGAAACAGGACGTGTGCATGTGGTCACTGCAGTTTGATTATGACTGATGCAACCTTTGCTCAACTATATCGCATCTTGTCTCGTCTGGTGTCTCATTATTTTGTCACGTGGTCTCACGGTGTCCAATGCGGTCTCGTCTTTTTCCATTTTATGTGAGTCTTTTGTTGCCCGATATTGTTTTGTGGCGTCAAATATCTAATGTCTCTTGTTACCTGATATTGTTTTGTCACGTGCGGAATGCTCTCCGATGATGTCTCATGTTTCTCGTGCTATGTAATATTTTTTCTCATGTCTTATATAGCCTTTGCCATCTCGTGTTGTTTTCTCAGTTGTATTTTTTCCTGTTGCCTTGTGACTTGTAATGTTTGCACGTCGTCCTCGGAGTATGAAACGTGATTTTTTCATGTCAGGTTAGATCTTCTAAATGTGAACATTTAAAAAAAACTGTACTGTGTGGCTGAAAGTGAAGTCCACAATTAGGATGTTGCTTGTTTTGCTAGACTGAGCCAACAATAACATCATCAGCTTCATGAGAACCTCTGAGCTGGATCACACTCAGTGTCAGTACCATCTTTGCATCCTCCATGCACTACCTAAAGCTGTTCTTCTCATCCTGTTGACGTCCGGTAGAAGATGCTCTCAGTGGTCCACTTACTTCAACATGTTCTTCCTTCACGGAGGGGATCTGTACCAGTCGGGCCAGGCCCGCACTCGTGGTCTATAATAAGAGGCAAGAGTGGTCAGGCATGTGACAAATGGAAGGATCTCCGCCATCCTCGTCCACCTGCTGCCGTCCGTCTGCAGTCACAGCTGAAAACATCTAAGCGGTCTTCACCTTTACTGGAGAGTGCTTTCCCATCAAAAGCTGCGCTAGTTCTGACCGTTCGTACTTTACGCTGTGTAAAGATTTTTTTTTTAAAAACAACACAGGATTTGAACCTTCAGGCTTCAGTGAGGGCTGCCAGGTTGGGGACAAGGTCTTCTTAGAATGTCTTCAAGTGAATGTGGGTTATGTCATCTTGTGACCCGACAGGACACCTGACACCCACAACACGCCCAAACGGGCTCGGCATCCACGCTGACACACACACACATGCACACACACACAGGTGCATGCACACACATAGCAGATGCGAGGTTGTTAAAAAAGTGATCACATGAAGGCGGGACTCCCTGGAATGACATTGCAGTGGGGGTGGGGGGCCTTCGGGGAATGCATGCCAAGTGATTCCCGAAGTGATGGGGCCTCAGCTCATTCACACACGCACGCGCACACACGCACAGTTTAGTGCAATAACAACCTTAACTAGAAATGCTGCTGCTTCTTACTGTTTACTTGCCCTGTTACTGTTGCTGTTGATGGTGTCTCCTAGCAACAAAGTGATGCTTCTGTGATTGGCTCGTCGAGAGTTAGAAAGCATAGCACCCTATGCATTGCTGACTCATTGTGTGTGCATTTTAATGAGTGTGATCGCTAAATAACCTGCCATTGGGGCCAAAGAAAGTGTCAGCACTTTGATAAAGAAGGTGAGAAACAATTGCCAGGATATACGGGAAGTCCATTCCTGCCTGTCAAACTGTAATTATTCTCTATAAAAAGTATATTTTGTAAATCTTTTCGGGAGTCTGTAATGGATTAATTGGATTTACATTGTTTCCTGTTATTTTTGTACTTTTCTGTATAGAGTAATCCTTTGTTTGAGTTGCCAGAAGTGATTTTGGTAGGTGAATTTTTGTAGGTGCCCGGTCACACTGCAGCGCATCACATTGCATGCACATTTAAATGTAGTATTATTATTCAGGCTGTTAAATATGTAATGTAATTAACATACTGTATACTCATCATGACGTCACGCATAATCTGCCGCTTTTTAATAGCGTTATCCTGACTAACACATCGATAGCAGTGCAATTCCAACAGCGTGTATGTATCTCCAACTCACCAACACGTCTCTAGTCCGCTCAGCCTCGGAATGGGACTTCTTCCTTGTCGATTCCCAGAGATGCATTCAGGGACACTCCGCACATCCCGACAACCTCTTTATTATGCTTGCACGTGTGGTCTACATAAACAGAAAGACAAAGAAAATAACAAGTTACTTGAGTGTGTAAGTACAATTTGCAACATTTAAGTATGCTCGGAAATCCCAGAGTATAAACTCAAAATGTGAATTCATCTTAAGTTACGTGGTGTCTTTGAACGCAATCCCTCATTGCTAATAATAGCAAGGTTATTGCGATTCAAATGTGCTACTATTAAAGAAACAAGTGTTAGGTAAAAAAGAATTTCATGTGTGCTATCTTTTAATTTGATTTAGTCTTCAGTTTATTTGGCGCTATCAAGACATAGACATACGTACCGTATAATTCTCCCGTCTTTTATATTTCTTCCAATAAAATACAGTAAAAATGTGCATATGTCAGACATAATTGCAAATGGTGATTAATTAATTTGAAAACTGTGATTAATCGGACCCGCGACCCTAATGGGGAAAATCAGTACAGAAAATGAATGAATGAATGATTAATCGGATTAACGATTGTAACCATTTGACAGCCCTAATGGTTATCACAGATATTTACCAGCGAGATGAACAGTAAATAAACACAGTGTTGTTCCCTTTCAGACTCTGACAGAGAAGACGACGACGGCCATGTTTACAGCACCGGCAGAGTTCAAGCTGTAAGCCACGCCCCCATAATGTACCCATGTGTTTGCTATTGCACTTGAGCAACCGTACTGCATCACACTGAGAAGCAATAACACTTGCCCACAGGTAAAGGATAAGAGGCGGTCTCCCCCCTCCAACAGACCCCCCACTGGCCCGCAGCGCAACCCTCACCACAGCAGCTCTGCAGAGGAACACGAGAGCCCAGAGAGAGTGGTGAGACACAAATATCCCAGCAATCCCATGTCTGTTCTGCTGTACGGACTAAAGTATTCCAGGACTCCAGGGAAGACTTTCTACAAAATTTTGGTATGTGTCCTTGGGGAATCTTGTCAATTTGTGACGGTTTTCCACAGCAAAATCTTTCCGAGTGGGCCTACATGGATTTTGCTTGGTGAACTGCCAACAGAAAAAGTGTCCAAAATGCTAAAATGAAGAATTAAGATTCAGGCCCAACGAAGTCCAACCATTGACAAATTTGTCCCTTTACTTTTGCCCATATCCTGTATGATGGCCAACATGGCTGCCATTGACCCCCGGCAGCACACCCTCACCACTTGCTATTGTAGACCACAATGGTCCGGTCCAGCCACATGAACAGCTTTCAATTTTATCCAGTCAGCAGTTGTCGGCGGTGCTCTTTTCACTGGATGCCTGTCGAACGCGAAAACATTGCAACGTGACCACCTTGAGCGGAAATAAGCCCTTTTTTGTGCAGGAGCAGAAGGAGAAGCTCCATGCAGAGCTGAAGCAGGTGCTGAGTCAGAAAAGAAGTCACCTGAGAGAGTCCACCTGTCAACTGGCCCAACCGGAGATGGACCCAGAAGCCGAACCCACCGTAAGCTCCTCCAAGTTATCGGCTCCAGCTTAAACTGGGATAGGGGTCGCAGTTCAAACCTTCCTCCTTGTTGCTTGCGCACCAGACCGAGGTGGCGGTCCCCAAGCTGCAGGAGATCGTGGTGGAGACGGAGGCGGAGGCCGGAGCCAGCGGCTACAGCGTGACGGGCGGAGGAGAGCGCGGGATCTTCGTTAAAGATGTCCTCAAAGACTCGCCCGCCGCCAAACATCTAAGTCTGCAGCAAGGTGCTCTCCGGTCCAGATTGTGTCCAAACTTTTGAGGGAACAAAACTCGTAATTTTACTTTTGATCAAAGCCAAAGGTCACACAGGTCCCCTGTCTTTATAGCTGTCTCAGGCAATGCCTGTGTTGACGGAGTATTGAAAATAATCTGAGATTTTGAGAGTAAAGTTGTAAATTTACGACAATAAAGATGTACATTTACGAGAAAAAGCTGGTAATATTACGTGAGTAAAGTCGTAACTTTGCGAGAATAAAGGTCGTAAATTGATGTTACAGGCATAGCCTGAGACATCTGTGTAACGTGACGGTACCGTGAGATGATGCTGAACCATGCATGCATGTTTTGCTGTCCCATAATGAATAAAAAAGGGAAGATGGAGCGTTAAGGAAGGAAGGAAGGACACTTTCCTCTTGCTTCAGACAAGCTTTTATTTATAACGGGACGGCAGAACAGAGCAGTTGGGCACAAACAGATTAGCATGGGTTAGCATCATCCGCACAGGACTAGCTGGTAAAAGCTGGACAAATGCAAGGTCAGACACATTTGGCATCGAGTCCGAGGAGGCCTGAAGAAGCAGGATTTTTTACTTTTATTCTCATCATTTTTACGACTTTATTCCCAAAACGTCTGATTATTTTGATACTGAGTCCTAATAGGCATCGCCCGAGACAACTATAAAAACAGGAGACCTGTGTGACATTTGGCCTGGGTCAAAGGTAATATTAAGACTTTTTTTCTCGTACAATTGTGAGTTCTTTCTCATAAAATTACGACTTCTTTCTCGTAAAAGTACAATTTTTCCCTCTGAAAATTACAACTTTCAATCTCAAAATCTCCAATGTTTTTTTAACGTGGCCCTAATACTTTGTTGTAAACCCGATAAGAAAAATACTCACAGGTTCACGGGTTGTCATCAGGTAGCGCTTCATATTATGCACCCGCAATGGGAAGTAGTCTTTTTGTTTTAAATCATAACTTACACATTCTAGTCTGGTGACCGCGTCATGATCAGCCCAGGTTGAAGGAAAACGGCACTTTTTTTGTGATGTGGCCCATCGTCACAATCCTTATGTGAAACATGAACACATATTCTTTGTCTTTGCCGCGCGTTCTGAAGACCGAAAAGGAGTTAGCACATCATGGAACCGATAAACCCCTCTAAAAAATGTTTTTTTTTAACTCTTAATGTTTCATCTACATGCTGCCGTCATGCATTAACAGGTACATTCATGCGCCGCACTTTGAATACCCTCTGTATTAGTTTTTGGTCAAAAGTGACAGTAAAAGCAAGCAAGAGACAAATGTTCCTATTTAGTAATAATAATAGCCGTAATAAATTGGAATATTATTAAAATGTTTTTTAAGCGGTGATAAACCAAGGAGAAAAACGGTAATTACACACCACAACTAAATAAAGACCCTCCTATGTGACAGTGATGCTCAAAGAAAAGGTTTTTGCCCTTACAATTCAATTCACACTGTACTAAAATTGTGTTTAAAAATGACTTTTCTAGTATTTAAAACTTCTATGACGAGGAAACACACTTGGAAATATTATTACTGTTTATTTATTGTCACTGTTTTAAAATGAGAATAAATTGCCGTTCTGCTGTAGTGAAAAATGCGGAGTATTAGTAACATGCGGTTGTTGCGTTCAGGTGACCAGCTGCTGAGCGCCAAGGTGTACTTTGACAACGTGAGATATGAAGATGCCCTGAAGATCCTCCAGTGCGCCGAGCCCTACAAGGTCAGCTTCCTGGTTAGGAGGGCCGTCCCGGGAACGGACGTCAACGCGAGGCCAAGAGTGCCCAGTGTGGAGGTCAAAGGTCCCAAAGCCAAGATGGCCAAAATGGTAATCAGTTATGTCTAAAACTTCTTAAAGAAAAATTGCGCTTTGTTTTGGAACTTCATCCACAATCCTTATGTGAGACATGCACACGTTTTTCTTCCTTCTGTTTTCTAAATAGAGAGAAACTGCTAGCATGAGGCAGCCATAGAGCCCTGTATGTGTTTACAATAAATGAAACACACGTACCTCCAGAGGGGCCTAATGTGTTGTATGATTTGTGTGTTGAGAGCGTGAAGGGCACCAAGGCATTCAAGGCCAAGAAGAGGCAAGGTGGCCGCTTCGGTCTGAAGAGGCTGAAGGAGAAGCGTCGAGAGGAGCTGGTCATCGAGGGAACGCCGCCCAGGCTGGAGATAAGTGACGTAGACGTGGAGTTTTCCCTACCGAAATTCCAACACAGGAAGAGCGCCCACCTGGAGCAGGCAGAAGGGGGCAATGCAGTGAAGGCAAAGAAGAAAATCAGGTCTTTCTCTTCATAGGAAGCAACTTTATTGCTACTCTTTTCTTATACGGTGGAACCTTCAAAACGACCCTCATGCTTTTTCTTTAGCTACAACTGTGATGGTAACCGTAGAACCAGAAATGGATGCTCATTACGGTACCAGCAATACACATAATAAAATGTTTCAAGGCTTTAATTATTTCCAGTTACGCCTATAAATGACCATGAGGAAGCTATTTCCTGTTCTCTCCCTTACCTGTCAGTCGTCTTCAAAGGGTGAGTAGTTTTACTTCAGTTTTACTATACACTCACTCCTCACTGGAGACAGACAATAAAGAAATATCAAATTGTGTGCCAGATGAGGTGGCTCCGGCATCTGGTTAGGATGCCTCCCGGACACCTCCGTGGGGAGGTGTTCAGGGATGTCCAACCGGTAGGAGGCCTCAGGGAAGAGGGACATCTGGGCTCCCCTGCTTAGGCTGCTGCCCTCGCGACCCGACCTCGGATAAGCGGAAGAAAATGGAAATTGTGACTTAAAGCATTTCTTCTATAGCTAATAAAGCTGTTATGATTGCCCGGCTTAAACCTGAAACAGATTCATTCACCTTACATTAGTTCCAATGAAATACATTTTTTCCATATGACCCTTTTGGAGGTTCTACTGTATAAAGAAGTATTGTGTTGCAGTAATACTTTGTCTATTTTCAGTCAACTGATTGTATCAAGCTGGGCACACAAGGAAAGTTAACACATCTAATGTAGGGGTCGGCAACCTACAGCTCTTCAGCCTCCTTGTTCCAGGATGGTTTCCATCGCCAAGCGCGGGGATTTTTGTTTTTTAACACCAAAGTAGGAGTAATGCACATTTTTGAAAAGAAAACAAAATCGACTCACCACAAGCCCGTGAATGCATCTAAACTGCGCTCTGACTGCAATATATTTTATACCGAGAAGCACACCGTGGCTATGTGCTCGAAGCTCATGAGGTGGTGACTCTAGGAGAGGCAGATAGTCTGCCGCGGCAGCTGACTGCACTTGCCGCTCAGAACAAAATGCGCTTTCACTTTCATATCCCCTAATATCTGAAAAATCTCCCAACAACGTCAGGAAACTCTTTACATTTGTCACTAGATGAAAATGTTTACAAGTTTATAAGCTGTGTAATGTTTTGCTGCTCCCGATTATTTTTTTTTACTGGAAGAGGAGGCAAAACGGCTCTATTGATGGTAAAGGTTGCCGAGCCCTGTTCTAAGGGATGTTT
Source organism: Oostethus manadensis (assembly GCA_024372805.1). Taxonomy (NCBI): domain Eukaryota; kingdom Metazoa; phylum Chordata; class Actinopteri; order Syngnathiformes; family Syngnathidae; genus Oostethus; species Oostethus manadensis. Next base: position 152,181 of record QODF01000289.1, on the reverse strand, counting down.
ATGGCATTTTTCATCATTCGACAATGTTTCCCCAGGTTTCCTCGCATGAAGACAAAAGGTCAGACTGGAGGAAAAGACGACGGCGGAAGACTGAATATCTCCCCAGCTGAGATTCCTGGAGCTAAAGTAAAAAGCAAAGCAAAAGGACACAAGTTTGGAATCAGCTTTCCAAAGACCACCAAGTCTGGATCTGTGGAGCTGAAGAAACCAGACATGAAAATCCAGCCTCCTTCAGTGGAGTTTAGTCTGCCTGCTGGTCAGGAAAAGGGAGGGGCAAACTTTACTTCATCTGATGTGGAGTTTGCTTTTCCTTCCGGCAAAGCTGAGGCCTCTTTGCCCACCGGGAAGGGAAAGGTGGAAATTACAGCTCCTAAAGTAGAAGTTAGAGGAGCGGAAGTTGAAGCCGCTCAGGGAAAAGTTGAAGTAGAGTCAGGAAAAGGAAATGGTCAAGTCAGGATGCCGAAGATAAAACTTCCCACAGTGAGACTCTCACGTCATTTGAATGACAGCGAGGATGGCGTCAAGGTTAAAGTTCCTCAAGAAGACATTAAGGCAGAAATGAAAGCAGGAAGTGGGATTGAAGTGCACATCGCTAAACCAAAGGTCGAAGCAGACCTTCCTTCTATGAACATGCCTTCTGTTGATATTTCTTTACCCAAAGTCAAAGGAAAAGCTGACATGGACATCTCTGTGCCTGACCTGGAACTAGATGTTGGCAGACTTGCTGATGAGGTGGAGGGCACTTACAAAGGATCTGAAATTTCTATGCTCGCACTTGATATCTCGTTATCAAAAATGGGATCCTCTGATGGGAAAGTGGAAGGTTCGGGAGGTGCAGGGAAGTTTAGTCTGCCTTCTGTAGACTTTTCCACACCTAAAGTGAAAGCTGAAGCTGGAGACATAGACATGGACGTTTACATTGGTGGAGATGGGAAGTTCAAACTGCCTAACTTTAATGTGTCCCTGCCAAAGGTTAAACCACAAAAAGGAGAAGTCCGTCTCAAAGGAGCAGATGTTGAAGGAGAGGTCAAGTTACCCACTGTGGACCTGACTCTTCCCAAAGGGAAAGACCTGGACATTGACATTGAATTTTCTACTAAAGGTCTTAAAGATGGAAAGGTTGCTATGCCAACTGTTGATGTTTGCCTTCCAAAAGTCCAAGGAGACCTCGATATTGAAGGTCCTGATGTTAAAGGAGGAAAGTTTAAAATGCCAACATCGAATGTTTCTTTGCCAAAAGTCAATCTTCCGGAGGGCGGAATCAAACTGAAAGATCCGGAATACAGTGGAGCAAAGGTTGACATGCATGACTTCGATGTTTCACGTCCAAAAGGAAAATTTGAGGGCGCTTTCAATCTTGAAGGTCCTGATGTCAAAGGAGGAAAGCTAAAAATGCCATCATTGGATGTTTCTTTACCAAAAGTCAATCTTCCAGAAGGTGGTATTAAACTAAAAGGTCCAGAACTCAAAGAAGGAAAGATGGAAATGCCAGATGTGGACATAAATATTCCCAAAATAAAGACAGAGGGAGAAATGGGAATTGAAGGACATGTTGGGAAAGGAGCAAAGTTTCAAATGCCCTCTGTTGATATTTCTCTTCCGAAAATGAAAACAAAAGATCCAGTGATAAACATCGAAGGTTCTGACATGAAAGATGGAAAGGTTTCAATGCCAACTGTTGATGTTTCCCTTCCCAAAATTGAAGGAGACCTTGGTATTGAAAGTCCCGATGTCAAAGGAGGAAAGTTCAAAATGCCAAAAATAGATGTTTCCATACCAAAAGTCAATCTCTCAGAGGGTGGCATCAGACTAAAAGGACCAGAGTTCAGTGGTCCAAAGATTGAGATGCCTGATTTAGATATGTCACATCCCAAAGGCAAAATTGAGGGTAGTGTTGATCTTGAAGGTCCTGACGTCAAAGTAGGAAAGTTGAAAATGCCAAAATTTGATGTTTCTTTACCAAAAGTCAGTCCCCCGGTTAGTGGCATCGAACTTAAAGCTCCAGATCTCGGAGGAAAGCTGGAAATGCCAGATGTTGATGTCTCACTTCCCGAAGGAAAAGTTGAAGGAGGTTTTGGCATTGAAGGTCCTGATAACAAAGGAGGAAAATTTAAAATTCCAAACTTTGATGTTTCTTTACCAAAAGTCAATCTCCCAGAGGGTGGCATCAAACTGCAAGGTCCAGATCTCGGAGGAAAGCTGGAATTGCCAGATGTTGATGTCACACTTCCCAAAGGAAAGGTTGAAGGAGATTTTGACATTGAATGTCTTGATTTCAAAAGAGGAGAGTTCAAAATGCCAACAATAGATGTTTCCTTACCAAAAGTCAATCTCCCAGAGGGAGGCATCAAACTAAAAAGACCAGAGTTCAGTGGTGCAAAGATTGAGATGCCTGATTTAGATATGTCACTTCCCAAAGGGAAAATTGAGGGTAGTGTTGATCTTGAAGGTCCTGATGTCAAAGGACAAAAGTTCAAAATGCCAAAGTTGGATGTTTCTTTACCAAAAGTCAATCTCCCAGAGGGTGGAATCAAACTAAAAGGTACAGAACTCAAAAGGGGAAAGGTGGAAATGCCAGATGTGGACATCTCTCTTCCCAAAATAAAAACAGAGGGAGAAATGGGAATTGAAGGACATATTGGCAAAGGAGCAAAGTTTCAAATGCCCTCAGTTGATATTTCTCTTCCGAAAATAAAAACAAAAGGTCCAGAGATAAACATTGAAGGTCCTGACATGAAAGGTGGAAAAGTCTCCATGCCGACTGTTGATGTTTCCCTTCCCAAAGTGGAGGGAGACCTAGATATTGAAGGTCCTGATGGCAAAAGAGGAAAGTTCAAAATGCCCAAGTTTGATGTTTCTTTACCAAAAGTCAATCTCCCAGAAGGTGGCATCAACCTTAAAGGTCCAGACGTCAGTGGAAAACTGGAAATGCCAGATGTTGATGTCTCACTTCCCAAAGGAAAAGTTGAAGGAGATTTTGACATTGAAGGTCCTGATGCCACAGGAGGAAAGTTCAAAATGCCAACAATAGATGTTTCCTTACCAGATGTCAATCTCCCCGAGGGTGGCATTAAACTAAAAGGACCAGAGTTCAGTGGTGCAAAGATTGAGATGCCTGATTTAGATATGTCACTTCCCAAAGGGAAAATTGAGGGTAGTGTTGATCTTGAAGGTCCTGATGTCAAAGGACAAAAGTTCAAAATGCCAAAGTTGGATGTTTCTTTACCAAAAGTCAATCTCCCAGAGGGTGGAATCAAACTAAAAGGTCCAGAACTCAAAAGGGGAAAGGTGGAAATGCCAGATGTGGACGTCTCGCTTCCCAAAATAAAAACAGAGGGAGAAATGGGAATTGAAGGACATATTGGCAAAGGAGCAAAGTTTCAAATGCCCTCTGTTGATATTTCTCTTCCGAAAATGAAAACAAAAGGTCCAGAAATAAATATTGAAGGTCCTGACATGGAAGGTGGAAAGGTCTCCATTTCGACTGTTGATGTTTCCCTACCCAAAGTTGACGGAGACCTAGACATTGAAGGTCCTGATGTCAAAGGAGGAAAGTTCAAAATGCCAAAGTTTGATGTTTCTTTACCAAAAGTCAATCTCCCAGAGGGTGGCATCAAACTAAAAAGACCAGAGTTCAATAGTGCAAATATTGAGATGCCTGATTTAGATATGTCCCTTCCTAAAGGCAAAATTGAGGGGGGTGTTGACCTTAAAGGTCCTGATGTTAAAGGAGGAAAGTTCAAAATACCAAAGGTGGATGTTTCATTACCAAAAGTTTATCTCCCAGAGCATGACATCAAACTGAAAGGTCCAGACTTTGAAGGAAAGGTAGAAATGCCAGATGTCGACATCTCACTTCCCAAAGGAAAAGTTGAGGGAGACCTTGATATAGAAGGTCCTGATGTCAAAGGAGGAAAGTTCAAAATGCCAAAGTTTGATGTTTCTTTACCAAAAGTCAATCTCCCAGAGGGTGGTATCAACGTGAAAGGTCCAGACTTTGAAGGAAAGGTAGAAATGCCAGATGCTGATCTCTCACTTCCCAAAGGAAAAGCTGAAGGACATTTTGACATTGAAGGTCCTGATGTCAAGGGAGGAAAGTTTAAAATGCCAACAATCGATGTTTCTTTACCAAAAGTCAATCTCCCAGAAGGTGGCATCAGACTAAAAGGTCCAGAACTCAAAGGGGGAACGTTGGAAATGCCAGATGTTGATGTTTCACTTCCCAAAGGAAAAGCTGAAGGATATTTGGATTTTGAAGGCCCAGACGTCAAAGGAGAAAAGTTCAAAATGCCATCTTTGGATGTTTCTTTACCAAAAGTCAATATTAGAAAATTTGAGTCAAGTTTAGAAGGACCAGATATCAAAGTAAAAAATAAAAAAGGAAAATTTGAAGCTGTCCTTGATGTTGAGGGTCCAGAGATGAAGCGAGGACAATACAAATTACCATCCTTTGATGTATTTTTACCAAAAGTCAATTTTCCCGAGGGTGGTGTTAAAATAAAAGATCCAGACTTTGGAGGAAAGATGGAAATGCCAGGTGTGGACATCTCACTTCCCAAAGGACAATCTGAAGGAGAAATAGAAATTGAAGCTCATGTTGAAAAAAGAGGAAAGTTCCATATGCCATCTGTTGATATTTCTCTTCCTAAAATGAAAACAAAAGGTCCAGAGATAAACATCGAAGGTCCTGACATGAAAGGTGGAAAGGTCTCTATGCCAACTGTTGATGTTTCGCTTCCCAAAATTAAATCTCCAGAAGTGAATGTCAGCTTTGATGGTCTTGATGCCAAAGGTGGAAAAGTCACCATGTCTGGAATGAAAGGAGATATTCAACCCGCCACATTTGATGTTAAAGGCGTGGACATTAAGACAAGTGTAGAAGGTCCAAGTTCATCTGTTAAAGTTCACACTGTCAAACTGCCAACAGTGGACATCTCCGCTCCAAAGGTAGATCTAGACTTCGGCATCTCCAAGACAAAATGTGATGATGTGGAAGTGGCACTTTTGAAGGCTGAGGGAAGCCGGCCTTCTTCAGGAGGGAGCTTTGATTTACCCAATGTCTCTCTCAAAGTTCCCAGCTTTTCTCTTCCAAGGTTTGGTGGGAAGTCCAAGAGTGGAAATCTGGAAATATCAGGACAAAGCAGTGAGGGTGACATTTCTCTCAAGGCACCTTCCAGGGAGTTGGACTTGGATAAAAACATCAAAGGGAAAAAAACTAAACTAAAAAATCCTACAATGGGAATATCTAAAGTAGATGCAGATGTGTCTGTGTCTTGTCCTGAATTAGATGTTAATGTAAAACAGAGGACGACTGACCTCCCCAAATCAAACGTTCAACTCCCGGAGGTCAACATGGAAGGCAAAGGTCGCTTCCATGCACCTGATGTCACCATCAAACTACCAAAGTTCTCCATGCCAGCATTTAGTTCGAAGGATGGAGATTTTGGAAAGCCAAGTGGTGACCTTGAAGCTAAGTCTAAAGTCAAGATGCCATCAGTTGAGCTGTCACTTCCAGCCTCTAAATCACCAGAAACTGAGGTTCTTCTCCCCACAGCAGAAGTGGACGTATCAGAGGCTGACATCAGAGCCTATGAGGGAGACTTGAAAATCCCCAAGAGACCTACAATTGACGTTTGTGTCCCCAAAGTAAACCTGGCTGTGCCACTTTCCAAAATAAAACATGATCCAAATTATGAGAAGGATGCAGCCAAATTGAAGATGCCAAATGTTGACTTGTCATTACCTAAAGGCAAAGTAGACAACATTGAAGGGAGTTGTACTGGAGCTGAAGTTGCGGGGGGGAAGTTCGAAATACCTCACATAAGCATTCCTAATGTGGACATATCACTGCCAAAAGGAAAACCTTCCAAGACTCAAGAACCAGAAGTCGAAATTAAAGGAAAGCTACAAATGCAGCCAGTGGGCGAGTCCCTCCCCAAAGCACCACATGTTGACATGCATGGAGGTGACTGGAAGACTCCACATGCTGACATTCCCCTGCCAGACTCAACAAAAGCAAAAGCAAAACTTGAAGTTGACACAAAAGTCCAGTCACCACATGTGGACGCTGACGTGAGTCTCCATAAAAACAAACAAGGTGCAGGCATCAGAGATAAAGCTGATGCGCATGCAAGCCTGAAACTGAAGATGCCGACGCTGGACATCAAAGGTCCGAAAGGAGACCTTGAGCTGGATTTAGGACAAGGCAAAGGAGAGACTACAATTGAAGGCGGCGGCAAGGTCAAAGGGCCAAAAGTGAAAGGAACCAAGTTTAATATTGGAATGCCAAAAAAGAAAAATGGTGGAGGTGTAACAATACCCCAAAATGTTGAGTATGACATTGACATTAGTAACCCTGGAGTTTCTGCTCCAACATCCACATCCCACAATGGACCCACAGGTGGTCCAAACGTCCTAATGGAAAGTATCACGTTGCCAGGTGGATCTGCCAGCGGGGAGACAGGAGGAGGAAGCGACCTCCCAAGGATTCCAGACATAGACTTTGACATTGGCACATCACAAGATGAAGATGAGGAAAGGAAGGTAAAAATCCCAAAGTTTGGTGTTCCTTTACCCTCTATGTCGTCCCCTGAAGGAAGGATGGAGTTCTGTCGGCCAGAGATCAGATATGAGGGCCCCAAGGTACCCAAAGTGAAGAAAGCAGTTTTTGTTTTAGTAAATCCACCTCAAACAGAAGATGTCACCTTATCTACAGGTGACACCATCCAGAATATCACAAAGATCCAAACAAAGTCCATAGAAACATCTGTCACACAGGGAGGAACTGTTAGAATTCCTGAAATGTCAATGAGGGCTGGAAAATCAGCATCATCTGACGTCACTGTCAAAGCGGAAGGTTCAAGTTCAAGTCCTCGCAAGGTTTTCAAAGACAACACTGGCAAAGTGAGCGGAAAGGTCAAACTTCCAAAGGTAGAATTCACATCTCATTACGGAAAGAAGACTGAGACAGACGCCAACCTGGAAATGAGAAGCAAAGTGGTTAAACATTCATCATCAGCGGAAGTGGAAATAGAGCAAGGCCCTGCGGGTTTTCAGCTAAAACCCAGCAAGATTTCATTTGAAGGTTTCCATCAGGATCCCTCAAAGGAAGTTGTCTCACACTCTAGGACGGAAAGGCTGGAGGGGGACAGCTCCGGCTCTCCTTCTGGTTTTACTGTAGAGTTCAGCTCAGCAAAGGTCCATACCTGCAGCAAGGTGGACACGAAAGGCGATTCCCAAGAGGGAGAGTCTTCCCCCTGGTTCAAGGCCCCAAAGTTCACCCTGAAGCCACACTCCACAGGTAGGGACATTAGTGTGTAGCTGTTTCATATAAGGCAGACTCTTGACTGGAGACATGTTTGAAAGACAGCACAATGGTACCTCTGAGTTTGACCACAATCCATTCTCTGACTTTGGTCTAACTTTGATTTGGTCAACTTTCAAAACAAAGTTTCTTGCTGAGAGCGCTAGCCATTGAGCTAAAAGTTTGGAAAGTCAACTCAATGTCCCTCGCGACTTGTGAAGTGTCAGAGAGTGAGGTTTGCCAACCTAACCAGTCAAAGATGATCCAAATCAAACAAAAAACTGCTCCACAACGGTGGGGAGTTCTACCAAATACCACAGCTAAAAAATGGACAAAAGTACTCAGACGCTGCCTAAGATTTTTCTACTTTTAAAGTGAGTCGTCTTACTTTGCGGTAAATTCCAGTGCGTCTCTTACCAAAATGGTTCTTTCAGAAGAAGTCTTGCAAACAGCCAAAGAAAATGGCAAACGCACTTAATCCGCCTGAAATGAGGTCTATTGGCATACAAAATCTGAACATCGGGACAGAGAGATTGCGGCTGAAACCTTTGGTACCACTGTGACAGTTGACGCAAAGTGCCGACAATTTCTGCCTTCATGTTGATAAACGTCTGACTTATTAACTGTCCCGTCTCGCTTTGTCTCAGCTATAAAGACTAAAGTTTCCCTTCCATCTTACACCCTTCCTATCTTCCCTCCTGTCCTGTCTTTGTCCTTCGGCCACGCCCCCTGGCAGGCTTCCTCCAGATCACTCCTGAGGGGTCTCCACAGGCCCAGCGCCGAGGAGAGGTGGGGGGCGGGGCCAACGTGTCTGGGTCCTTCTGCATGCACACATCAAACGTGGACGTCACCACCCGGGAAGTGACTTCCTTAGGGGGAGGGGCCGTCACCACGGTGACCAAGACGTCCAGGATCGCGCGGCACTCCACACCGGCCGGGACACGGACGGGCGAATCATTGGTGAGCACTCGCCAGCCGTCAGACCTCTGAGGAGGACGTGAATGTCTTCTTTTTTTCAACTTTGCCAGCATTAACAGTAGAGTAATAATATAAATTCACTTTTTCATTATAATTGTGCCTTTTTTGTTACGCCCTTCCCAAGTGTGTTAGAATAGTTGGTGTTAATTTTTCACAATAATGTGATTCTTTTATGTTAAGTCACAGTACTTCCACTGACTGCCAGAGGACAATGTAAATACAACAAGTCATGTACGGAGCTAAAGGGTCTTTTTTTTTTTTTTTAGCATTAATAGCATTTTCTCTGAGACTAGCAGTGACAATTGCTTTTGTTTGTACGTATGATTCTTTTGCATTTTGTTTTTTTTAAGCATTTAGCCTGTCAGTCATGCCCAAAACTTTTTTATGTCAATTATTCATTCATTTTCTATACCGCTTATCCTCATTAGGGTCGTGGGTATGCTGGAGCCTATCCCAGCTGACTTTGGGCGAGAGGCGGGGTACACCCTGGACTGGTCGCCAGTCAATCACAGAGCATTCATTCATTCATTTTCTTTACCGCTTATCCTCATTAGGGTCGTGGGTATGCTGGAGCCTATCCCAGCTGACTTTGGGCGAGAGGCGGGGTACACCCTGGACTGGTCGCCAGTCAATCACAGAGCATTCATTCATTCATTCATTCATTTTCTTTACCGCTTATCCTCATTAGGGTCGTGGGTATGCTGGAGCCTATCCCAGCTGACTTTGGGCGAGAGGCGGGGTACACCCTGGACTGGTCGCCAGTCAATCACAGGGCACATATAGACAAACAAACATTCACACTCACATTCACTCTAATGGACAATTTAGAGCGGCCAATGAAGCTAACATGCATGTTTTTGGAATGTGGGAGGAAACCGGAGTACCCGGAGAAAACCCACACACGAACGGGGAGAATATGCAAACTCCACACAGAGATGCCCGACGGAGATTTGAACCCAGGTCTTCCAGATCTCCTGACTGTGTGGCCAATGTGCTAACCACTCAGCCACCGTGCGGCCACTTTTTTATGTAATCATCATCATTAACTGTACACCTGCTAGCTGCTGGCTCTCAACCGTTTCTTCAAAACTGCTGCTAATTTACTTCACATTTGTATTTTGACATTTAGCTCCTTGTTAGAGAACATCAAGTTGTGCAAAAAAGTTGGGCACATGCACTAAAAGGTTTAGAGAAGGTCAAATTAATCCTGAAATTTCACCCAAAAGCTCAATATCCCTAACTTTTTGTACGCAGTGTACATCAGGCAGATCATTTGTTTTGATGATCTGTATTTATTAATAAAATTGAGCTGGATTTTGGACACTCCTGCTCAATGGACACCACTCTATCAGCTTTAAGGTCCTTTTGGAGTCTTTTGGGGGGGAATTGTGGCAATTTTTATGTTTGCATGTATTTATGTATGCAATTTAGGAATCTACATCAGAAATAGACCTTCCCCAAAGGTTTTGGAAGAATCAATGAGAACTAACCAACCTCTCACTGATTCCTACAGTGAGTTCTAACCCACTTACTCTCGCCCAAAGTCATAAACGAAACATTATTATCTTGGGAGTAGAACTAACATTGGGCATGTTGTAAAAGTGCAGCCAGTTAGTTTGCATTAAGTTCTAGAATGTACACATACCATTTAGGACATTGGCTGGCTTTCCTTGCATATGCCTGCCTGTTTTGCAGGTGAACACCTTTGACTTTTTTTTTCAATGTTTCAAATGCTGGATGAAGTTACATTATGTTGTGGAGAAATTATCGCCCACTCTGGTTTGGTCATGTGCTTTATTTTGTTTTTGTTTTTTGTTGTGTAGGTGGTAAGTGTCCTCAAATGCATTGGAGAGATTGTTGGTTAAGATAAATAAAGTAATATATTCACGAAAAAAGGTTGTTTCAATGTTATGATTAGTTTCCTTTTTTGCAACTCATGTTTTTAGCCAGGTAGAATTGTCAGCAACATTTTCTTTCTGGTCAGCTGACTAGTTGCTAGGCAAAATCCATTCACAGCTTCCCCACAGGCCAATCAAAAGGCACCTGCAGTCGCTGTCCTCTGAAAAGCCAATCAGGGAGCATGTTGAAAATAAACCCCAATATCACAGATTTTGAAAATGTTATCCTATGGCTTATTTTTAGCCAAAAAATATTGAAAGGCATGTTGTATGTAGTATCCTGGTCTTTAGGCGTCAGTAATGTTAGGAAACATGAGATTAGATTACATTACCTTTCACACCGCATGGAGAGTGGCTTCTGAGCTAGCAGAACCGAGCTGACATGCCACAGCTGAGGTCCGGTGGGGAAAAAAGGTTCTCCTCGCCTTCCGTCTGGAAGTGGTACGTTTTTGTCTCCTTTGTCCTTCTCCACTCTGTTTGAAACACTTTCTTAAGTTACATTAAGTAAATTGGAAAGGCTAACTAGTTAGCTCGCTAGCTTTCTATGCTAGCGCCTGTCCCAATGTGATGTAAAACGAGAATAGGAGTGTAAAAAAGTGTTAGTTCATGTCTACACGGTTTCAATCATGTTAAAACCCGTGTTTATAAATACGTTTGTATCCACTCTGTTTGAAACACTTTCTTAAGTTACATTAAGTAAATTGGAAAGGCTAACTAGTTAGCTCGCTAGCTTTCTATGCTAGCGCCTGTCCCAATGTGATGTAAAACGAGAATAGGAGTGTAAAAAAGTGTTAGTTCATGTCTACACGGTTTCAATCATGTTAATAATAATGTTTATAAATACGTTTGTATGCTGTAACTACAAAAATATTCAATTTATTAACACTGACTCACGAGCCCGGACCAAATACCCACGTTACTGGTATTAGTGTTGGAACGTTTGCGAACAAATCGGTTGTTCTGAACGGCTCGTTAACATGATCGACGGGAACCGAGTCGCAGCTGGGAACCGTTCTTTTTTTCCCCAGTTAGATTGGGAGGAGCGCAGCCCAGGCGCGGTGATAATAGATATGCAATTAACCCAAAGACAGTTAAGGAGTCTTTATTAAGCTTTAATCTTCTTACCAAGCAACAAAAATCACCTCTGGACAGTCCACCATGTATGTTTTGTTTTTGTGGAAATCTTTGCACTAAAAGCTGTTTTGCACAGAAATCCATTGTAGCCTGTTTTGTTTTTAGTGTTTATGCGTGTTCAAGTCATGGTTTTTACACACATACACGGAATTTGTACAAAGAGTAATTGCAAATAGTGACTGTCACTGTCAATCAGAGCGATATGGCGCCCCCCTGTGGAATATTTACAATAACTCTAGATCAGACTTTGCCGTCGAATCCATTGATGTCAAATACGGTTATAATCAATATTTCAGAATGATTCAAGCTCATATTGGTGGGATATCTAAATCATTTTCCTCCCGGTGATTATTTTCCAGATAAAAGGAGTTAAGGCCAGGCTGGCTTCTAAAAACTTCATATTGAAGGAGCCAAATGAGACAGTTTTTTGAGCGGCTCTTTGAAAGGAACGGCTCACCAAGATCCGGCTCCACCCAAAGAGCCATAAATCTCATCTTTACTTGGTATTGAGTTGCTCGGCTCGGCGACATAAGCGGGACCGACTTAGCGGGTTCGACTGTACTAGAGAGCGGGGAATTAGCGCCATCTGCTGGATCTGATTAGGCGCATTTGGCGTCTTATCGAGTGACTCCGCCTTCAGGCCCGGGTGCTCCTCCTACCCTCATAGCGTGCGGTGGGCTGCATGTCCGCGGAGGCATCATCAGCATCATCAGTGCGTCGCAGATGATGCGCAATGGCCGCAGTGGCGCTGGGAGTGGGAGGGGGGAGCCAGGCTGACGACGCTGACGGTGGGAGGAAGTCTTTGTGGCGTCGCGTCTAATTTCAGCACCGTGGAGTGGAGTGGATGTCCACCTTTCCTTCGTGGATGTGCGGTGTTGCTGAAGGCCCGCCGAGGACGATGGGGATGGGGATGAGGACGGGCAGCTTCCGCCTGTAAATCAACCCTGAGGACAGAGTGGGGGGCGGGTCGTGCTGTGGACATTATTGCGTCTTTCGATGAGGTGAGGATTGGGTTTTTTCATTCCCCTTTTGAATCCAGATGCGTTGGCAGGTGTGCGATGACGTAGGTGACGTGCACGAGCGAGCGTGACGGGTCAAGTGCGCTTTACGCAAGGACTATGACGTCACGGTGCCCTGTGTCTTTACATCAGTGTTTGGTTTTGGTGTTTTTCTCTGCATATTTGTAGGACAAATGCTGTTATTTTGTAGTCCGCCTGGTAAATGTGCACACATGGCCCCTTCATCAGGTACCATCTAATTCTGCTCTTTCCAAGATAATCATGTGTAAGTATTAATCCGCCAATGTATTTTTTATTCTCCACTGCCTTAAATAGCTCCATGAGAGTGAATATATTACACGACTAATATTGCGCTGCACAAACGCGGTAGGAATCTACTGTTGAATGAAAAGCTCTTTGACAGGGTGCCAGAAGGTCAGCATCGCTACCTCTGCCGAGGTTTTGATTGACGTGTGGCTTAGGTTAGGTAACGGAATTGTGCTAAACAAAACAACAGTCTTGGTTGTTCCTGTTGAAGCAGGACAGTGACCCACTACATCCAGCAGACGGCGTGTGTGAGACTGTTGGCACCTACTTTGTGATGTGCGTTACTGCCACCTACAGGACCGCGATGGCGCTGCATGGCCTCATTTGGGGGATTTAAGTCTTTCATCGCTTCAGCCTTTTTTAGAAGCGGGGTTTTGGTGGTGTTTGAAAACAGCTTCCACAGCGGGATAATCTGAACGATAACGTCACAGACCCGCCGCCGTCACCTGTCCAGAAGCAAGCTTTGAAAACAAGCCGACATGATATGTGAATATTTTGACCAATATTAGTGATGGAAATGTTTGCTCTTTTTAGAGAGCCGAATCTTTTGGCCCGGCTCACTAAAAAGAGCCGGCTCTTTATCTTAAATCAATTTATTACCACATTATGTGTGTTATGTCAAGTGAAATGACTAACGTAAAAAATACATGATATCAAATGTTTATTATTTAAATGAATTTGCTTAAACCTCAATGAGCAGTTAAAAAATACAGTCTAATGCTATATCATAAAATACAAAAATGAAGCCCCATATCAACACGCTAATGAGGTCAAAACAGGTCAAATTTCTTCATGCAAACTTCTCACCAACGATTCGGCTCTACGAGCACCGGCAACATGTGTTTAACCCCGCCCTCCCCCCTGCTCAGCATGAACACGGAGACACATCTTGACAAACGACATTCGCCTTTAAGACGAAAAAAAAGAATAGGCTCCCAACGACGCGAGCCGGCGCATGTTGTTCATTTCAAAGAAGAAAGCAAGAAATTAGAACCATCACTAACGTACGAGACTCACCCCAGCCAACACTCTCCTGATCATTTCTTGTTTTATACGCCAAAATGACTCCCTGAAGTTATTCCCAGCAGTGATCCCTTCCTGTCTGGATGTTGCTATTTTCTAATCCGGCACAGTGTGGGCGCGACTATTTTTAACCCCCTCCCCAACAAAAAACGCCAAGAACATTCCCTCCCTTGGCCCTGCGATTGGCTGGTGACCAGTCCAGGGCGTACCACGCCCCTCCCCGAAGTCCGCTGGGATAGGCTCCAGCATACCACCGCAACCCTAGTGAGGATAAACGGCATGAAAATGGATGGTGGGTTCCCGCGTGGACAGAGGCTTAGATTGTTTGGCCTTGGCGGAGGTCTGTGATGCACTGACTGACATCCTAGTCATCTTTGTAAAAGCACAATCTCCTTTTCTAAAGCAGCACAAGTCACTTCGGGTCTTCATTTTACTGCTGTCTTTGTGTTGTATTGGCACATTGTAAGGCAGAGCTGGCCTAAATGTTGCATTTTGTCTCTGCAGGTTGTTGAAAAAGACATCAGTGGATGTTTGAATCATCAAACTTTCTCTCATCATCTGGGGGCGAGGCAGAGGCGTAATTGTGGTTATTGCGGTTTGACAAACAAGCACAAGTGAGCAATGCTTCCCCCCCCTGGAGACACTTTGAATTGCGTTGTTATACAGTGATGACCTTTGGACGCTTTGGCTGGCACGGCAAGTGAGGTTTGATCTTGCGTCGCCAGATCAATCCAATCTAAATGCGTCCCAGGTGGAGCACCATGCTGCAGCACAACAACAACAACAACTACCCCTGCCTCAGCAGCTCCCCTTATAAGGCCCCACTCAAGTGCTCCTCAGCCTCTCTGCCCCACACCAGCAAGCTGGAGCTGGGTCTGGGTGACCTGCCGCTCATTCGGGGGCTGCGAGCCTGGGCGCTGTGCTCCAAGAACCGCCAAAAGGGCGGTGCTTCATTGGGGGGCGGACGAGCACCGGCGACACTGCCTGCCGGCCCAAAGACTTCTTATTCAAGGCCGGCAGACGTGCATCTGAGCAGGGGGTGGGGCCGCACGGGATACGGCCTCCCACTGGACACCAAGCAGGCGGGGATTGGGGCTCTGGTGACGGTGGCCACCCTGAAGACGTCTGAAGGCAACGGCAAGACCCAGACTCAGTGTCTCTTTGTCCGCAATGACAAAGGAAGTTGTTTGTACTCCTCGGCCAAGCCCGCCTCCGGCGGGACGACTGGCTGGCTGAGAGGGAAGTCAGGGTCAGCGAGGAGGGACGACGCTTCCACACTTCAAACGGAGACTTCAAGTGCGGTCAGAGGTCGAGTGCGGTCAGGCCGGAGATGGAGGAAGTCTGGTCACGCCGCTGGCCAAGAGAAGAGAGGCAAGGAGGAGGAGCCTGAAGAGGAAGCTGCAAAGAAACAGGAAGTGGGCCTGGAGTGTCTTCCCGGCTCCCAGCAGCATGACGGGGGGGCCTGTGAGGACAGTGAAGGACTGCGATGGAGTCGTGTATTCTGTCAACATGATCCCAGCTCCCAGGTGGAGGAGGACAGGCTGAGAGGAGGCGTTCCCACAAGGCTGAGCCAGGCGCCCATGAAGAAACAGCGGGAAGGGAGGGAGGAGGAGGAGGACCCACTTTGTAGGAGTCACACTTTGGAGGGGCCCAACCCTGACCTGGAATCTAGTCACTCTCACATGGAATGTGGAGGCAGCAAGGACTCAAACATTAAAGAGGAAAACCAGGACGTCATCCTTCCTGCAGGAGGAGAAGAAGAGAGTGACCTCACAGGCAGACAGACACAGCCCTCCCATGCTGCAGGGGGCAGCACCGGCAAAGCTGAAAGTGAAGGTTCCCGGGTCGAGAGGGTGCAGGGGGAAGCCGAAGTGGACCGCACTGTGAAGTTAAACACAACAAGAGGACACATGCCCGACGACGGCCATCTTGAGAGGGAACTTTCACCTTTAGAAGAACAGAGGGGGGGCCATGGCGTCGAGGAAGCTGATTGGACGCTAAAGGAGCGAAAAGAGGGCGGGGTCTTTCCCGTCTCTCCTGTTGCTCCGCGCCTGCACAATCCTGCCCCCTCCGTGCGCCCCACGGGCACCATGGCAACCATTCTGCCCGGCGTGGACGCAAAAGAAGAAGACAGAGGCCCTAGTGGGAGAGAGCTGGAGCACCAGGAGGAGGAGGAGGAAGATGAGTTTGGGGTGTTCATGCAGGCAGAGGGAGGAGCAGCGTGGAGCGAGGGCGTCGCCATGTCTGCCCCAGTGCCTGGTGGGAGCTCAGATGGTGAGTGCTTCCTTTTTTGGTCACTTCATTAAGTACATTTTCTAACAAACACACAATATTCCCACGCCTCGACTGCATTTCCAGCGCTGATCCGGGATTACTCTCTCCTTTGCATCCACACTCTTTATCCGCCTAATGACATTTTTGGAATGATTCTACCATGTCGCCGGGGATTAGGCAGGGATTTTTTTAAAAATTATACGTTACAGGAGCATTCCGGTTTTCATAGAGAAGAAAAAGTGGGAGAGATTTCGGCCCATTTGCTCCCATTCTTCCACAGCAAACTCCTCCGGGACCTCGCTGTGCACTGGGACAGAAAAGCGAGTAAACATTGTGTGTTTTTATCAGCATTTGAGGAGCCATCCGACTGGGTGCCCACCTGGGCGGGAAGCTGCAGCCAGCAGTCAGGTGACGCCTGGACCGCCTTTCCTCAGGACCGGGGTCGGGATGTGGCGGGACAGTGGTGGCCTGAGGAGGAGAGGGGGGACCACGCTGATGATGACGATCACAATCTGGTAAGGAAGTCGCTTCGAATACACGGCAGTCAAATGATAGTAGTGATAGTTGTTGCCGCTGGACTACCCAGCATGTCTTGCGGGCATTTGGAAATACCAGTTTTAAGTGTGATGTTTAGCACTTAGTTGTTTATTACTCACGCGGATGTGATGTGTTGTCTTATATCGTTACCATAGGGACATTTTGTCTTTGAAACAAACAAACAAGGTGGTTCGTTTGGAGCTCGTTTTTGTCCCGCCGGTGGCTGTCACGTTCATGGGCTACGTGCTAACAGGCTCTTTCTGCTCTGAGTTTGAATAGCTCACCAAAGATTACTTCACCTCTTCTGTATTTTTATAACCTAGTATTTTTTTATGAACATGCGTAAAAAAACTATCATGATTGAAGAATCAGGCCTGTATGAAAATGTCATAGCCATGATGGCCACCTGATGGCAGTGTTGGCTTACCCCCTGCCCCCCCTCCTCCAGCCCACTGTCACGCTCTCCAACCAACAGCAGTGACGACCCAATGACAAGTCTGGTTTGACTTGACGGGTTTGCACCATCAAAAACCTCGAACGCCACTTGCAGGTCTGCTTTTTCTCCGGAGAGTTAAATGCGTAAATAATACCACTTCCTTAGAATCACCTGCACCTGTCAATCATCTCCAATAAAGAAGATATGATGACTATTGATGTCCCTCAGTGACAGCGTCTTTCCCCACCAGGCGGGTCTCTTTGCGTCGGCATTCCCCTCTCTGCCCGACCAGCCCGACCAGCCCTCCCGCGACCCCGGTGACCCAGGCTTCATTCCCACATTGACGCAGCTCCTGGGCGGAGGCGGCGGCCTGGAGCGGCGGTGAGTCAAATGTTGTTGTTCTGAAAGGATTTCCAATGAAATTCCAACGATTTTGCTGTAATCTCATAATCTGCTAATCCCACTGCTCTGTATTTATCTTGCCCAGCGAAGCAAAAAAACCATTCGTTTAAATCTGATGTTTGTTCACGTTGTTGCGAAATGTCTCCATCGTGTGGCCAACACGGGGAACTGCGTCGTTTAAGGAAAACACACACAATGCAACGACTCTATGGCTACATTGCTCAATATATTAACCCAAATGTGTTTTTTTTCTCACTAATTATGAAATGTGGACTCTGCAGGCTTCTGGACGGCTTCCATGACGTCAGCAAAATGATGGTCCACACATACAAGCGAGGAAGGGGCGGCGCGTCACGTGACCTGCTGCTGCGGTCCTTACACATGCAGAAGCCCGGCACAGTGAGTCTCCTTTTTTTAAGTGAAAGTCAAGATTTTGAGGTGTGTCTGGGGGAGGGCTTATTACAGTTGCCTTTTTGGATGTTGCGTTGTGTGCCGGGACCAGCCCGGAAGCATGCATTTGTCCTAAATGTCTTGCTAAGATGAAGTCCGTTTCCAACTATGCGCCGTCGATTGTCCTCACAGGACGGCAGGAGCTGCTGGGCCAATCGCCGCCCCTCCCCCGGCCTGCACTCAGCCAACCAGCACGCCCACAGCGCGGCCGCCAAGCGCCGGCTGTCGTGCGACTACAACAGAAGCGTCACGGACTGACCTCTTCGACGGGCGCTTGTGTTGGCGCTCACGTGGTTTTTGGTTTTTAGCTGTCAGGACGTTTAATGATCACAACGAGCACTATTTTGTTCGACACTGGAAGAACAATAAAGTTTTCTTTGAGGCTGACGGGGGGGGGACATGTTGCATGTCAGATCCCAGCTGCACTGTGGGACTCGGGTCACACGCTGACGGCGTCTTTGACATCTTCTTCCAGTCAGTGGCAACAGGAAAGGCCTCAGGTCGCTGACGTTTACAAGGTCAGCCAAGCACCCCCCGGGAATCGCCGTATTTTCAAATCCCACTGTCGACGGGTACGGCGCGCCCCCACTCCTCTTATCTTGTGGTCTCCATGCTGTCAATCAAGTGGCGTCGCTATGGCAACACTTGGGAGTTCGTTGATCACCCCCACTTTTCACCCCCCTGTGTTTGTAAGTTTTGGTCGCGTGTGCCGGCCGGCAAGGAATTAGCCGATTCAATCCATCAGTCAATAAATACATTGATACTGCTCTGCCTCCACATTGATACTGCTCTGCCTCCACATTGATACTGCTCTGCCTCCACATTGATACTGCTCTGCCTCCACATTGATACTGCCATTGATACTGCTCTGCCTCCGCATTGATACTGCTCTGCCTCCACATTGATACTGCTCTGCCTCCACATTGATACTGCCATTGATACTGCTCTGCCTCCGCATTGATACTGCTCTGCCTCCACATTGATACTGCTCTGCCTCCACATTGATACTGCCATTGATACTGCTCTGCCTCCGCATTGATACTGCTCTGCCTCCACATTGATACTGCTCTGCCTCCACATTGATACTGCCATTGATACTGCTCTGCCTCCGCATTGATACTGCCATTGATACTGCTCTGCCTCCACATTGATACTGCTCTGCCTCCACATTGATACTGCCATTGATACTGCTCTGCCTCCACATTGATACTGCTCTGCCTCCACATTGATACTGCCATTTATACTGCTCTGCCTCCACATTGATACTGCTCTGCCTCCACATTGATACTGCCATTGATACTGCTCTGCCTCCGCATTGATACTGCTCTGCCTCCACATTGATACTGCTCTGCCTCCACATTGATACTGCCATTGATACTGCTCTGCCTCCGCATTGATACTGCTCTGCCTCCGCATTGATACTGCCATTGATACTGCTCTGCCTCCACATTGATACTGCTCTGCCTCCTTTCATTCCTGTCAGACGTCATACATGATGAACGCATGTTGTAGACACCAGAAATAACACCCCTATACATCCTCTAAAAAAGTAGTGTACTTATTCATCCATCCACTTTCTATAGTGCTTATCCTCATTAGGGTGGCGGGGATGCTGGAGCCTATCCCAGCTGGCTTTGGTACACCCTGGACTGGTCGCCAGCCAATGACAGGGCACATAAAGACAAACAAACACTCATACTCTAATGGACAATTTAGAGCGGCCAATGAAGGTAACATGCATGTTTTTGGAATGTGGGAGGAAAGCGGAGTACCCGGAGAAAACCCACACACGCACACGCACGCACGGGGAGAACATGCAAACTCCACACAGAGATGCCCGACGGAGATCTGAACCCTGAACCTCCTGACTGAGTGCTACCCATTCATATCACCCATATAGTATCAGTACAAGCAGAGCAAGTATACTACAGACCATGCACTTTTAATGTACTAGAAAGTACTTTTTCAAACTATATTTTGGGTTTCTAAACGTTTATTTTAAGTACACATTTTAAACTTGATTGGTACTTATGTCGTACTAGTTTTATACTTTGAGTAATCTCTTTTCTAACATTCCGAAAACAAAACCATGACCTCAAGTCCTTCATGCAAAATGATATCACGTTAAATGTTGAGCACAAGACAATGACCTGACTTTCTTATGCACTTGCAGAAAGATATGCACTAGTGTTGAAAACTAGAGCAGTCCAGATGAAGTATTGGTATTAGTATATTTTCAGTTACCAGCAGGGCAGTAGATTCTCCGAAAACAAGCAAGACCCCGCATATGCACGCGCTAAGTATAGAAGTACATTAGAGCTGTACATTACCTCTTCCACGGAATGAGAGGAGGCCGGGAACTATTTTCATGGCGGACATCCCGCAGCTGACCGCATGCATTGTTGTATTTAATGTACAGTATGTATTATAATTTTTCATACTGTGTATACACACACACCTACAGTACACACCGTACTGACTGTATATATTATAGTATACTATACTGTGTATATGTATACATATATATAAACTTATGCACTGTCCCTAAATCAGTATTAGTTGCCGGAATAATCCATCCACCTGACCGGTACGGGCATATCTCCTGTTGTCCAGATCCTCACCACAATGTGCCAACTTCTTCTTTTGTTTGACCGACTTGGGGTCAGAGGTCGCATTGTCCTGTGTCAGCGCTAGGCCAGGAACTGTTTCCCTCCATCTAGCAACTTAGTGGTAGCTAAGTGTGTGTGTGTGTGTGTGTGTGTGTGCGCTTCCTCAAAACTAACTTGTAAAATCCTCTCAGTCCGCGAGGGAAGAGTTAAGCGCAAGTTTTTGCTGAGTCACAGCAGCAGCTGCTGGGGGGAATGAAGAGATGAAAAGCAACTTTTTATTATAAACATAATATAGATATATACATAGCACATGGGAGACCTGCTTGCAGGAAAAGTCAACAAAAGGGAGGCCGATAAAATAAAAGGATATCACGCGTATGCAAATATGTTCTTAGAACAAACACCAGAAACGTAAGCAAACAACTTCCGTGTTTGCTCGCCTGTCTGCATGTACTCTTACTAAGAAGAGGAAAAACTTGTACAAAATCATTTCACACTGACAGCGGATGCTTTTTTGCCTTTCTGAAATGTTCGAGCCTCATCTGTCCCATAAGGTCTATGTAAGCACTTTTATTTTGAAGTCCAGCTGAGAAATGTTTTTTTTAAAGCGTTAAACTTTAAAAGTCATTATGAAGGTGTGGCTGACAAAGTATCCATCGGTTCGTTTATTTTGAAAACCGTGTAAAAACATCTACAAAATTAAAGATTGTTTTAAAAACATGTTCCATTTGAAATAACTGTGTAGGCGTGCTTTTCTTTTGAAATGCTGGTGAGAAATGTAGTGTAAGACAGCATTTAAAAATGGTATACCTGAAGTTATTATATATTATATTATAGTAAAGATGTGCCTAATAAAGTGTTGATGAGCAATTTTATTTTGAAATCCAGCGAAGTGTGGACAAAATAGACATGAAAAATCTTTTTTACATTTTCTATTGGAAGCCATTGTGAAGGCGTGGCCAATGTCCAATCAGCACTTTTATTTTGAAAAAAGGTCCCCAATATGTTTTGTGTTGTGTTATTGTGTCGTCATTTTATTTTGAAATCCGGGCATCAAAACTACTTGGGATCATTTTTATTGGAAGTCACAGGCAGGTGCGCCTAATCCTTTGTCCTCCAAACACTTTTATTTTGAAATCTAGGCGAGGAAGGTAAAACGCCCATTAAAAGGTTTCTTTTTTGTGAGTTAATTAAACGTTTTTTAAAGATTTTGTTTTGGGAGATAACTAGGTGTGCACAACACTTTTATTTTGAAATCTGGAAAAGAAATATAAACATAGAGCGTTAAAGGTTGTTGTTGTTTTTTTGAACGTCATGGTGCGTGTTTGCCCGACGAAGCGTTTATTTTGAAAAGTGTTGTTTCATTAAAGGGATGACTCTTACGAAGGGGGTTTAGGGCGAGGATGATGTCACGTGGCAGCAGCAGGATCCCGGACAGCCGAGCACGAGGGATGGGTGGGCCCACACCACGTGTGAAAACTCCAAGTAACGAGTATCGGCACGGTCGATCCCGGCCATGGCCTTTGTATAGACACCGTCTCCGGGTCGATACTAAAACGTCCCGTATCGGCCACCGAGGAGGATGATGGGCGTCAAGTTCTCCGAGCTCGGCCCCCTCAAAAGTTGCATGGAGGGTTCGTCCGGCGATCCAGTCGGCAGACATGCGTTCCCTCGCCAGGTCTTGGCTGCTGCTCACCGGCTTCGTCCTCTTCTACTTCAGCTACCTCCTCTTCGGGGCCCTGGTCTTCTCCAGCATCGAGCGGCCGGCCGAGGAGGCGCTGCGCCGCGACGTGGACGCCCTCAAGCGGCGCTTCCTCAACCAGAGCTGCGTGTCCGCCGCCGCGCTGGAGGTCTTCGTGGGCCAGGTGCTGGCCGCCAACAGGTACGGCGTCACGGGGCACAGGAACGCCTCCGGCCCGTCCAACTGGGACCTGACCTCGGCCATGTTCTTCGCCAACACGCTGGTCACCACCGTGGGTGAGTCTGGGGAGGAAACAACAAGCTCTGGGGGCGGGTTCTAGACGCAGAACCATCCTGGTCTCATGGTGTCCGCCTAGCACGTGGGGGGGGGGGTTTGTTTGTTTGGTCCTTTGAAACTGAAAAACATCAAAAATGGACGCCCAGAAACTTTTCTCCCTTTTTATTTGCATGAAATCTCAACTGAGTTCAACACACAAGCATGACTTGTACCCCAACTCGTGTCCAGACCTTCTCAGACCGGTGGTGTCTTGTTCACATAAAAGAGTACGGAAGCGTTGGGCCTTCTTAGGAACAAACATGGCCTGCAGTCTCGGAACACCGGGGCGCTGGCAAAGTCAACATCCCGCCGGCCCGCTGCCTGATGGCACGGAAGAGCAAGGGGGAGAAAAGTCACGTCTTGGGCTTGAACGTTGTCGGGCCCCAAAAACACCATGTCCTGGTAATTCGCAAACTGCTCCAGCAGTCTGGTAATGTAGGCCACGCCCCCCAAACCCGATCGGACCTTAGCTAACGCAGGTGTGCATGGTATGGTTCTTAAAGGAAAGTCTCCTTCTGTGTGTCCTCTTCTTCTATTGTTAGCATACTGCATGAGATCCACAGGGTTGGGATCTATCTGTGGTGCAAGGTTGTGGGGGGCGGCAGATGAGGATATTTATTTTTAAAGCGAAAACGTTTTTGCACGTACTGTAGGTCCCAGGTGACCATGCTGTGACATATTCAGACTGACACACTATAAACCTTGCAATCCTAACTGTTCTCGGTGTTCTCCGTGTTAGCGCGGTCCAAGCAATCCCGGCAGTTCAACTAATTCTCTACTTGATCAAACGTACTCAAGATTTGTCAGATTGTAACCCTTCAGAACACGTGACACTAGATTCTGTTGTTTGGAATTGTAAGGATCATGGGAAGTGGGAAAGGGTTTTCATAGTCCGGAAATTACGGTACTTTCATGTAGAACGCGGAAGGACGACAAGGCTTTGCTTACTTTCCAACCCGCGGCAAAAACGAAGCAGCAGCCGTAAAGCTGGAGTGGGCTCATCCTCCCTTTATTGGGAAAAATGTTCCAATTGAATTATCGGTGTTCCTGATCCGTGAGGTGATCGAAGTGTGGTTCTCAAGCAGGGTTTTACAATCATTGTGGGAACTTGTGCAGTCGTATTCCGTCTCTTTTTCCTCCTCCATTTTCCAACCCATTCCCACCATCCAAGCATCACATCCTTCAGCTCATAGTTTGCGCTTCCCAGAAAAAAAGTCCCAGATTTTCCACAACTCCGCCCTTTTTTGTTTTTTTTTCCCATTTAAAATGACTGGGGGAATTTTCCAAAGGTTAAAATTTGCGGCCAAGACAAAATGCTCAAATCATTGTTTTTTTTGGTTTTTGCAAATTGTGAGCCAATTAGTTTTTCCTTTTGTTAGGAATAGGGTACGGGAAAAGTTGAAATTAACAACTCAGCCAGGACGATTAGCAGTGTTGGTGCGTTGCACTATTATGCTACGTGTTAGCATAGTAGCCTTTTATGCTATTTTTATAAGTACAAACTTGCAGAAACTTTTGCTAAGAAACTCGTGCCAAGTGTTAGCATTGCTAGCATGCTAACATTAGCGTGATAGCAACACTTAGATGCTGATGTGCTAGGTGTAGCATGCTAACATTAGCATTTCTGACATTACCATAGTAGCATTTTAGTCGTTTAAATCTATATAAACACTATAACGACACGATCATGACAGCGCTAGCATGCCAAAATTAGCCTAGTAGCACACTTAGCATTAACACAGGCAGACACTTAACATGCAACATCCAGCATGGTAGTGCTACATTAGCATGTTAGCACTGCTAACTTTAGCATCATACACTCGTGCTTTCCGGCATTCACACGCAATGTGTCTGGCATTGCGGTTAATCATAAATACCAGTAATCATCACATTCCCGTGACGGTTGTGTGTTAGGAAGCAGCGTTATGGCGCCACTTACTGTGTGGAGTCACAACGACAAGCTAGGCCTTTATAACGTGAGTGAGGGCGCACACAAATTCTCTATCTCTTTTAGCTTCCAAGTTAGCATGCTGATGTCATACATAAAAGCCCGGTTTGCGTATAAGCACGTTAGGCCGGGTTTTTCTGGCGGCCATGTGCCGTTCCTAGCGTTACGGTCGTTACGTTTGTCCTTTCCACGCCATTGTGGACAGTAAAACCGTTTCAACGTACTCCTTCCAGGTTACGGTCAAACCGCCCCGCTGTCCGACACGGGCAAGATCTTTTCCGTCGTCTACGCTCTGATCGGCGTGCCTTTCACCATGCTGGTGCTGACGGCCTGCGTCCAGAGACTGGTGTACCCGCTGGTCCTCGCCCCCCTTGGCCTCCTGCAGCGCACGGGCCTGGAGCCTCGGCCGGCCGCCGCCGTCCACTTCCTGCTGCTGCTGGTGCTGGTGGTTCTGTGCTTCTTTGTGGCGCCGGCGGCTGTCTTCAGCGTGGTGGAAGGCAACTGGTCCTTCCTGGACGGCTTCTACTTCTGCTTCATCTCGCTGTGCACCATCGGGCTGGGCGACTTTGTCCCCGCCATGCAGCCCGAGCAGGACCTCAAGGAGGTGTACCAGATCTCCGTCATGGGTGAGTGACGCTCGCGCCTCCTCCTCCTTTAGACCTGAACCTTCTCTCACGCCGTGGTTTGGCGCAGTTGAGTCCAAACGAGGGGCAAAGGAAAACACCTAAATGTATCTTTCTTTGGAGCCAAAACCCGGTTTTCGAAGTAGCACATTCAGGTCAAGATTGCAAAACTCCTACCAGGTCATAGAATGCCTCACTTGACATGTTTATGCCGGTGCAGCTGTGTCACATGGTCACTTCCTGCTTCCTGCCTGATAAACATCAGCAGCCGCTTCGCACGCTCTCGTGAGAAATATCACGGCCGTGCGGGGAAAGCGTCGCTCGGCTTAACCCGGCCTATGACCTTAGATTGCACTTCCACGCCGACGGTCCTCCTCGGGCACGTCGATTGTAGCGGCAATGCGGGGAAACCGCTGGCGGCCTCGTGGTGCATTCGGGGCGGCTGGGGAGGTATGGGGAGATGCACGCTCCGGTCCAGCGTAAACACAAGCGAAGAAACATGGCTGACGGCTACAGGGCCATTTTGTTGCGGACTAAGTCAGAAAGAGCTATAACAACGGTTAGCGGTTTGAATATCTTGTTGACCTAAAACACACACGTTGCCTGACAAGCGTGTGTGCAAGATTGCTTCAAAACATGGCCGCCATCAAGCAAAAGGTCTGTCGTGGCACAGGCGGGACAGTTAATTGTTTGCAAGTCATTGATCATTTGTGTCATGGTGATGAAGAAAATCCCAAAGCCGAACTGAATGATAGAATTAATTTTGACATCCATTCACTGGGGAGTGAACCAGCAACCGGCTGTTTGGGAGACTATCCTGAGCCGTACGGCCGTGCGCAGCTGAGTGCTGCATGTCATGGGAAGTAGACAGCCTGCATGTCCTGAATGAGTTGAACATTTGGATGTCGGAATGGTTTGAAGCCGCGGAGAAGTGCGGGAGTAGCTGCTGGACAAAGAAGCGGCGGAATTCGGAATGCTGGCACGCCAGAAACGGAGGATGATTGTTCACGTGTAAAAATCGTCGCACGAGGCCTGACGATGGAACCAGCAACCGTCTGCATCGGAGACGACCGGTCTCGGCCGCGCCAGTAGAATAAGCAGAATGAGGAATGTCGGATGTGCGGGTTCCCCTGGACTTCCAACGGGTAGTTTTCGCCGAAGCATTTGAACCCGTTGGGGACGCCACAAATGCCATTTACGAACGACACCGGGTCTTAGCGTCCATGTTGCCGCAGGATGGCGAGGGTCACACAGAGACGCTACATGCCTGCCGAGACGTCCAGCGAGAGAATGAGCCTGGCGAGGAATTTCCCATGTTCTCAGACGCACCGTGAGGTATTTGGTACGGCGGTCCAAGCAGAGGAATTCCAGCTTGTCCACTTCCCCCAATCCCAATCGGGTGTCGACGATGATTAGGAACGACGGTCGTGCTGGGCCAGTAGGCGGTGCCGTACGAAAAAGTTTGGACATCCATTGTTGTCACGCCATCACTGAGAAGCCAACGGCAGCCATGTTGTCTGTCAGAACAGGAAGTCGGGATGTTCTCTCCGCGTCTCTGTTCTTCAGAGCGTCACGTGGTCATCTTCGCGGCGAGCTGCTGAAACGGAATCTGAGGGGCTTGAAAGAGCTTTTTGTCTCGAGAAGAAACACTTCTTTGGCGTTGTGGACTCGCTGCTGCGACTAATCCAGTCAGCTGAATGGCGACAAACGAACGTCTTCGCACAACGCTGGTGTAGCAAACCAGGAGGGCCAGTTGAGATTGGTGACCTGACACTTCAGAACAGATGGGACATGAAGGGTACCGGTCCGGAGCAACGAGGACAGAAGAGGAGACGCTACCAACACATGCAAATAAGTCAGCAACGCCATTTCGTCAACAAATCCGGCCGTGCCAACGAGGGCTGAGGTGGACGAGGTCCATGTCA
This sequence comes from Oostethus manadensis, assembly GCA_024372805.1. NCBI lineage: Eukaryota > Metazoa > Chordata > Actinopteri > Syngnathiformes > Syngnathidae > Oostethus > Oostethus manadensis. Next base: position 125,299 of record QODF01000289.1, on the reverse strand, counting down.
CTTATTTCCTGTCACAACCCCAGAGAGGTCGGGGTGTGCAATGTGCCAGGCCTGTCGCTTGTTGAGCCAAGGAAAATATTTTGCTGAATGTATGGCATCATCAAGATTTGAGGGCGTGTTCCTGTGCAAAGTCTAGGAGGTTGTAGACGCCATGTTGGATGTGGCAAGAGTCGGAGCTGAGAAGATACCTCATTCGTGTGTTCCGTGGAGACGTACGACTCGTTTTCCTGCCCAAAGCAGATCCTGGTTAATAATCTTTCACAGGTAAGACTTAAGAATGACCTCGATAGTATTCGGTCCATAGACCGCACGATTCGGCCGTTTACAACACCGTTCTGAGAGCGTAATTTGCCGACGTTGTGGGAAAACACCGTTCGTTCGTGATGTCTATGGAGTAGCACGGCAAAAGAAGCGGAGATAGCAGCAGGCGGACGCGGTAGTATCTGCGGCAAAATGCACTGCAGCACACGCGAGAGGCTAATTGCTGCTGCTGTGCCCTTTAGCAAACAACAGAAATGTGCTCAATCTACATCTAAACAGGAGATGAGTGACGTTACACATGTCGGTATTGGTTGATATCAGAATCGGAAATCGAGAGTAGGACAATATCGGACATTCCCGCTTTCCAAGTATGCTTTTGGAGCCCCCTGCTCGCGTTTACACTCCTGTCTGTTTGTGCTTACAACGCATTGCTCAACTGTTACGCTGCAGGGACTGGCACTGGTCCAAGGGCATTGAGGACCACGTAGCCGCAACCGGGACAGACTTGGAGGAGCTAGGACAGACAGGTTTTGACTCAACGAGCCCAGGCCGGGACAGCGACTTGTAGTGTTTGTGTTGAGCAAATATTTTGGGATGGCAGTTTAGAGTTTGCACTGTCCATATTATTTCTTTGAAAGCTGCTTTGAGGTGAGGACGCTGTTCCTTTAAGAACCCTGAGATGGGACAAAAAGTGCTAATCCCTCACTACTGTTCATTCTCACGCCCGCAACATAATCCCTCACGTGCTGACGTGGAGTCCATGCCTTGTTGTTTTCACCTTTGACACCTTTTTTATTCCCTTTCATTGCTGCAGTCTACCTCTTCCTGGGCTTGATGATGATGTACCTGCTGCTGCGCACCTTTCACAAGATGGCTGACCTGCACGGCCTGACCACCTTCCTGCAGCTGCCGCGCTGCGAGGAGTCCGAGCCGGACGAGGACCGCGAGCCCATCGTGGAGAACGGACACGGCGACCGGAAGGCCTCGCAGCAGGCCGCCAGCGAGCATCCGGAGCCCGCCAGCGAGCATCTGGAGCCCGCCTCGCAGCCGTCCTACAACTCCATCAGCACCAGATGATGCGCGGCGAGGGAAGCTCCTCCGCGGAATATGCACTCTTATCGGACTTTTCTGTCGACACGTCATGAAGGTGAGAACTTCGTTGACTCCGTAGCCTCAGGACGGCCTCGCACCAAAATGTTTATGCCTGTCAAAATACTTTTTGTCCTTTTGTTGCACTTCTTGGGTGCTACCATCACCTCTCTCAAGATTCACCACAGCTGCAGTGAAGTGGCAAACGTTGCCATGAGACTGCGGTGCTGCCCCCTGCCGTCTGCTAGTCTGTACTGCACCCTTTGGTTTAGACACTTGGAGAAAATTGAAATGGTGAAAGTATTTCGTGTGGATTCAGGAGGTGTGTAGTGAAAACTTGAAGCACTTTAATGCTCACATCTTTTATTACGAGATTATAACTTGATGTATGATAAATATAATACCCTTGTTCTGTTCAATATTGTAGACGTGATGTCATCAATAAAATGTTTGCTCCCTGAACAAGATTAGTCACGTCAATGAGGCACAAACACGTCGAAATGCTCAGTTTGACACTTTAATAAAAAATGAGTACAAGTGGGGAAAAAAGACAAGAGGAGTAAATACAAGGTGGACATTCCATTTAACACTGTTACAAGGAATAACTGCCATAGTGAATAACATGTTTATAAATATGTGGAGGCTTTGACAAGGTTGTGGAAAGTGAATGTAAACATTTCAACACTTTGTCAGCTGACAAACAAGTTTGCTCAGTCATGCATATCAAGTAAAAAAGTGCGTCCGTTAAGACGTGAGGACTCACTGCGAGCGTGCCTCCCAACAGGAAGTCTTAACTGGAAATGGTGACCGATGCAGACCAAGACAAAACACTCGAGTGACAAACTGGTCTTGATATCACAGCTCGGAATGCTTTCTCCTCGGCAACGGTTACAAGATGCGAGTACACCTCGGTGAGCGACGCTGCTATGACTGCCTGATAAATACAAAAGGGTAAACTTTTCTTCACGGAAGAACGTTAGCGTTTAAACACACGTCGCACCGGTAATGAATGAATACCCGGTTGCTCGACTGCGCATCAACTCACTGCTTGGCAGCGTTAAATAAAACATGGATGCGGTTTCCCCCCGCCCCCGCCGAAACGCCCTTGTGCTGCACAAAAGCTCATCTCGGCGTGCCAACATGTACACACTCAAGCCTCCACCGGCGCAGTCATCGGGTTCTCCCACTCCAGCCCTTCCCTCATCTGAGCCGAGAAGGAGGAGAAAGACGGCAGGCCCTTCGTGTTGAGATTGAGCGGCAGAGGGGGGGTCAAGCACCGGAGATCTGCCGTGGGGCATGTGGCTCCGCTGGCCCGCAGGCCAAGTATTCCCATGTCCCTCTCCAGCTGGGACGTGTCTATGTCCTGGAACACGTCCTCCACTGTGACATCCTTGAGGTAGCTGGCGCGGCTCACCTCCATGCTGGCCTCCCACTCCATGAACTCCTGTTGCGGCTCCCAGCACCTCCCGTGACCTTTGACCTGCTTCAGCCAGAAGACCCCAGCATCGGGGGAGGCCGGCAGGTTCTCCAAGGACTTCAGGGCCACCCGTGGATACGCCTGGGCGCTCACATCGAGGGTCGAGTCCAGGCCGGTGAGGATGGTCGTTATGGTGGGTGAAATGGAGAAATCTGGATCAATGCCCAACGAGCTCCAGTCCTCGTCGTCCGCAGACAGGGGGACCGATATCGCACTTTTGCCACTGGTGAGTGCCACCCGTGGGCATTTGGGAGGAGACGGGAGGTCGTTTTGCGCAGCGGCGTTGAGCTGTTCTTTTGCCTCATGCACAACAGACGGCAGAAGCACCTCCAAGCCCACTGAGGGCACCTGACACGCTTCCATCTGCCGCAGCGTGTTGGTGATCAAGACGGACCTCCTCAGGCTGGGCTCTGGCGACTCCTGGTCCCGCTGATACTTGTGCATGGAAACGCTGAAGACAAACTGCCTTTGACTCTCCCAGTCCAGGCTGCTCCTGTCCGAAAGGTCCGGATGGAGTTTACGCTTGTGCGTCTTCATAATCATCTTTAAGCTGCAAGACAACGCATTTGTGTTAAGAACAGCGTTGCATTTTTCAGCAAGCCTGTTGTGACAACACAATAATAGGCGTAAAACAAATACATCACTGTTTGATTAGTTTAATCACAAGTAGAACATATTTGTGCATACTCCTGACGGTCTGTATGTGCGTGAACCAACTTCTTAATGTGCTCTAAACAAACCAAAATAAGACAGAACGTTGTCCTTGCCGGAGAGTTCGGAGAGCAACGTTTCGGAAAGACGAAGAAACCCGAAGTCACATTCAAGATGGCGGCCAAAAACATCAATCGTTCGAAGGGTATTTCTTAACACGTCGTTTAATCGGCAACGCATATATGGCTGTTTCGTGTTTGTACTTTTTGTAACAAAACTAACGTTAAAAAAGTCACTTACTCAGTCACTTGTTATTGGCAGAGAAGGCTAACGAGCGAGCTAAAGACCCTCTTCCGCGCTACGGTTGTAACGCCAACGTGTCTAAAGAGTAAGCAGAGGAAGGCAGCTCCCATTCCCACCGATTCCGTTTACGTGTGTTTCTGCTTAAACGGTGTTAATATTGCTGGGCTACACGGACCACGGCGCCTCGACTTTCATCTTGGAGGGAACGGCGGCCATTGAGCACCCAGGTCGTGAACACGCAGCCGGCTACCAATCACTATAGGAAGGAGTCATTCAAAAGTACCCGTTTGCAAAACCGACCTGATGGCTGAATGGTTTGCTCCTCCAACGGTTACTTTGATCACAGCCGTCCAGAAGTGTCGTCGCTTGGACTTCTTCGATCTGCTCTTTAAAAAATCATTTTGCCACGAAGCAGAGTTCGTCGTAAAGAAAAAAGTTACCGTCGTTTAACTACTTCGACCATCGTGGGATTGCCTTCTCCCGCCTGTGATTCGTATTGTGTGCGTAGCGTCGTCCGCGAATGAAACCGCTTCTGAATTGAACCACGGGAGTTTCTCTTCCCCCCCCTTCCTTCTCCGGTTCACGTCGCACGTGATTGGACGATATGCGTGACGTCACTTCTGTGGCTGCGGTGAGCAGCAAATCACTGACTTGAGTTTTTGGCCAAACATGTCGGAGTGTGGCTACATGGCGAGGTGCATCGTGGGTATTGTAGTATTACCTTCGCGCGCCGTTGTTTACCGCCTTTTAAATGAGCAAAACATGCTTTGGGTGCTGACGAAACATAAATTGCACATCGTGTCGATCATAACCCCACTAAAAGACTTATAAACCAATCCTAGGCACGATTGTATGACATTAACTAGTGTGTTATTACGCACGGAGAGTAGTTGTAATTCCAACACGATGACGTCATCCCCCGTCCGCTTCGTCACGGCAGAACGCACACTTACTCGCACACGCACGCAGAAGTAATGGGAAGAAAAGCCGATAACTATCGGCCTCCGTGGCTGCCAACAGTTATCGGCTTTTACACACGTTGGCCAGCGGCGAGGAGGGGAACAAATCTTCCGTCTTTGAGCGTCCACGAGGAAAGGAAAAGGAAAAGGAAAGGAAAAGGAAAGGAAAAGGAAAGGAAAAGGAAAGGAAAAGGTCCAGATGTCACGGCAGCTTACCCGAGGTCAAAGTGCAGCTTGCGGTGGTGATAAAAGTTGACTATCCGGATTTAAATTCCACCACTCGACCTTTTTTGCCACATGAAAGCTGAGCAGCCAATCACAGAGTCAACTTTGAAAAAAAACACAACTGACTGACTGCGACACCGGATGTTAAACATAAAACTAGCGTTCTGCGTGTGCTTTCAAAATAAACCGCAAACCCTTTAAAGGTTAACAACCACCGCACGCTAGTGAAGCAGCATACAAAGACAACACACACGCCGAGCTAGTTTATTTATAAATTATATTGTTATCTCGTTTGGAGCAGTGGTGGGATGATAGTAAGTTCCGTGACGAAGCCTCACATGGACACCGGTTTTAATTTGAAGTTACGCCTCACGAATTTCCGGTATTAGCGACTCCCCCTTTCGTTCTTTGGGCGGTTTTTAATGTTGGCGGGAGTTGCGCAACGCGACAGGCTGACGTCGCCGGAGCTGAAGGAGTCTTATGAAAGAAGTTGAGTAAGCGTAATCTCCAAGGGTGCTCTGATAGGTTCATATTCCGTTTGGGAACGCCCGCAGCTCGAGCCAGACGGCGTTCTACTTTTGTAAAACGTGACGAAACGCAGGCCTGGTCTGCGTAAGAACGTCAGAATAAAAAGAGATGGTAGGAGAAGTATACCAAACACCGGTGTTTTTTTTTCCGGAGTCGCCTCCAGGCCACCAGGGGGCGGTGAAGATCAAGTCAAAGCTACTGACAGGCCACTTCTTCCCCGATACGGCTGCCGGAAGCAGATCTTCAATTTGCTTTGAATGCATTCCAATATATGTCTTTTATTTCAGAAGCCCAAAAAACATTTGTGGGGAAGCTTTCCAAGCGGGACTCCATGTTTGGCGGAAGCCCTGATTGCAAGATTGGTGGACATGTCTAAAGCCACTTGGACGCCAATTCTACAAAATCCTGTTTTGATGCGTTTTGTCTATCATCATCCCCCACCCAGTAATAAGCGTAACACGGCGCCACTATTTGTACTCCCCCCACACGCCCACCGTCTTGCCGTCCCACTCGCTGGTGGACAGACACTTGACGAAGAAATGTCCCAGGTCGTGTTTGGAGATGGTTCGCCCTTTCAGCATGTTCTCCGTCGCCGAGTACTGCTCAGTCAGAGGAAGATCACCTGCACGGAGATGGAAAATCCCAGGAGTTTGATCACATGACCAGGTCCGGACGCATTCCTTGCTTATTATATCTTTAGCCTTAACTTCTCAAAGTACGTCTAGCCTATCTGATATTCGCTCTCCACCAACCGGCAATGTGGGGTGGCATGACGGCCACGTAGTCCAGACCGGACGACTTGAGGATGCTGTACATCCGGTCGTGGTCTTCCGTGACGGGAATCATGCGGGGAGGGACTTTGGCGCGATCCCACAGCAGGAAGGCTGCGGAGAGGAGGAGAGTTAAGGGGTGGCAGCGAAGTCAGGTGGTTGTGCGTGGCCCTACCTGACATGCAGCCCACCACTTTGCGGACGCCGCGGGCCTTCATGACCTCCACGATGTTCTTGGTACCGTCGGACATCACGGTGGTCGGACCTGAGCAGAACACAATTGGCTTGTATCCACTTCTCTTCCGCTATGAGGGGCGGGTGTTATGGACGCATCTCACTCAGGTCGTTCCTGGTGCCCAGGACGACGATGACCGCGTCCTGACCCTCCAAGGTCTTCTTCACATCGTCCGTGTTGAGGACGTCCCCCACCACCACCCTGGACGCCCTGTGGTCGGCGGGCAGCCTGGTGGGGTCCCGAACCAGCACTGTCACGTTGTAACCTGTAGGGGGAGCAGGGAGGTGGTGAGCGACGGGGCGGGGGCGGTTTTGACTTGGGGGAAAATCCATCTCCAAATTGTCGGACACGCCGGCGTTCCTTGACACGTGACGGCTTCGCAACGGAGCCCGGCAACTTGTGCGCACGCAGCAAACCATACCCAACAGTGAGTGTGACTCCGCCCCCTCCTGTAGGGCCGAGATAAGCGACGTCTCTACGCTATCGTCTCTGCTGAAAGGCTGCAACGCCTTAACGTGACTCGCTGGTTTCCAGTCCAAGCAAAGCGGGACAATGAGAAGTCAGTCAAATGCCAGTTGGTGGGGCTGTCTGAACTTTTTCCACCGCTTTTATATTTTTTAAACCAACCCGTTTAGATATGTACAAACTTTTTTCAAAATAAAACCAAAAACAGCTTGCATGTCAGTTTTGTGGTATCCGTGAGAAAGCTTGTCTCCTTAGAGTGCACTTTTTATACAAATATTTCAACTTTGTTTTGTTTTTCTTAATATTATAATCTTGTAATATTTTTACTTTATTATCAAAATACTTTTTCCCAACATTTTTCACAAAGTGCAACTTTATTTGTTTAGTTTTCTCATGTTATGACTTCTCCCCCTTTAATATTCTAACTTTATGCTGTTTTCCCCTCTTAATATGACCACTGTACTCTAATATTTGGTCTGTATTCTAAATATGCCCCCCCCCCTTTTTTAAATGTTTTTTTTAATGTAGTTTTCGGCAGTTTTCGAATTTACAATAGAAAAACAAAGCAGGCCGCGAGTGGCCCCTGAGGCGCACGTTGGACACCCCTGTCTGATGATCTAGTTAGTTCCTTACTGTGGGAGTGTTATTGCAGCTTTAGCCGAGGGTTATATTTCTGTAATATAATACAGTATACCGCATAATTCATGTGTAAATGCGCCGTCCCACTGCAAAACAACATCAATTATTAACTAGCTACATATTCCACGTGTGGTGGCGCGAGAACAGATTTTAAGGTGTAATTTATATGACTGTACAAGACACCATCGGAACCGCTGTCACGGAGGCGTGACGTCATCTACCTGCAGCCGCCGCCAGGGCGACGGTGGCCTGGCCGGTCATTCCCGTCGCGCCAAAAACGGCCACGTTCCTGATCGAGTCGGACATTGTCGGTGGCTGAGATCGTCTCTTTCAAAAAGTCACATTGCTGTGGCAAGAAGTAGTCGGCCTCCCGGTGCCGCTTCCGCATATCAGACTCCGCCCCCTTCCCCAGCCCCTCCCCTTCGTGAGAATTTAAAGGCGCAGCGACGCTGGCAGTTTTTAGTCGATCCCGTTGCAAAGATATTCCCTCTCCACATTTCTGTTGGGCGTTTATTGTAACCGTGCGATGGAGCATTAGAAACATAAAAGATTTCCACACCAAAAGTCCTAATTTGACGAGAAAAAACTTGTACTGTGACCTTTGACCGAAGTCTTTATAGCTGTCTCAGCCAATGCCTGTGACACGACTTTTATTGTCCTAAACGTGCGGCTTTATTGTGGAACCCGCGGTGCTTTTCACACTACGTGGTGTATTTCTATGTGTGTTTCTATGTGTGTTTCTATGTGTATTTCTATGTGTATTTCTATGTGTGTTTCTATGTGTGTTTCTATGTGTGTTTCTATGTGTATTTCTATGTGTATTTCTATGTGTATTTCTATGTGTATTTCTATGTGTATTTCTATGTGTATTTCTATGTGTATTTCTATGTGTATTTCTATGTGTATTTCTATGTGTATTTCTATGTGTATTTCTATGTGTATTTCTATGTGTATTTCTATGTGTATTTCTATGTGTATTTCTATGTGTATTTCTATGTGTATTTCTATGTGTATTTCTATGTGTATTTCTATGTGTATTTCTATGTGTATTTCTATGTGTATTTCTATGTGTATTTCTATGTGTATTTCTATGTGTATTTCTATGTGTATTTCTATGTGTATTTCTATGTGTATTTCTATGTGTATTTCTATGTGTATTTCTATGTGTATTTCTATGTGTATTTCTATGTGTATTTCTATGTGTATTTCTATGTGTATTTCTATGTGTATTTCTATGTGTATTTCTATGTGTATTTCTATGTGTATTTCTATGTGTATTTCTATGTGTATTTCTATGTGTATTTCTATGTGTATTTCTATGTGTATTTCTATGTGTATTTCTATGTGTATTTCTATGTGTATTTCTATGTGTATTTCTATGTGTATTTCTATGTGTGTTTCTATGTGTATTTCTATGTGTATTTCTATGTGTATTTCTATGTGTATTTCTATGTGTATTTCCATGTGTATTTTGCAGTGCTGGGTGATGGGGGTATTTAGTACTTTTACTACTGTTGTGTTCATCCTGTGATGCGAGGTATTCGCGTTCTGCTGCCGGTTGTGCGAGGGCGCCCTCCAGTGGCGTCTCGCAGTAAAAGAAGGCTTTCTAGAGGTGCCCCCGCCCCCCAGCCCCCACCGATGCTGCTATTTCCCGCATCTCACGGAGAGGAGGAGCAGGAGGAAGGCTGTGTCAGGTGGTAACCTTATCATCATCATCATCATCATCATCACCATCCTTCTCCCCAGCACCAGCAGCACCTCGACGACCTCGTCTGTGCCGCGGTACCGACTCGCCGGTCCGGTTCCGGTGTGCAGCGGCGGCGTCAAGGACTCGATTGCTGCCCTGCGTCCTCGCCGACGTCCGGTGGCCCAGGAGCGACCCAAGCTTGAAGGTAAGACGGAGCGCGAGGGTTCTCATGGACCCGTCCTCTCTCGGTGCGGGAGTCAGCATCGTCGCGGCCGCAGACTCCCCGGCCTGCGCCAGGCTGCAGGGGTACCGCAGGGGTACCGCAGTGGTCCGGCGTGGGCACGGCGTGTGTCCTGCCCACGTGACGGATGGTGTCACAGCCACGCGGCGGCCTGCAGGCCAACCTCCTAATTAGCCTGCTTGCAACTTCTAATCAGCCAATTAAGCAGGCTTCCAGGAGGAAAGGGTCCTCCCATCCCTCTCTGGTGCCCTCATCCCTTGGAGCCTGTCCCCAGTCGGGGTCATGGCCTCTGGTGTTCACCCGAGCACAGGATGGTGATGATTCCTGTTTCACTCGCCCTTCTCCCCCTGCTAATGTCAGCTGGCCCGCTTAAGTTAGCCCTGCAAATGCATGGGTCTGTTCCGGCTGGGAAAGTCCCCCACTCATGAGCCCAGAATCTGACCGCATGCGGGTTGTTTGGTTCTGTGGGTCACGTTTCTACGTTCTGACGCCGCCACGAGGCCATCTGGGCAAAAGAGAAGTTGTAGTTTGGGCCTTTTATTTCCAACACTCCAATTAGCATTTTCCTGGGCTGTAAACCAAGAAGGCGGGTGCGTTACGAGGCGGGGGTCACAACTACGGAGCCTATTTGCTGCTTCTGTGCACCCGCGAAGGCCGAGGCGATGACTCAAAGCATTAATTTTGTGGCTTTCTGGTTCTTCGGGGACGCAACTGGGAAGGTTTTCACTTGGCGTGCATTTGGTGACATTCCATGTCCCAGAGACCAGATTTGGCCGCCGAAGACCGGGTCCACCACTGCCCAAATCACAAAGCACCGGACCCTTATGCTCGCCCCTGCAGGTGGTGGGTCTGCGGGGGGGGGCTCGGCCATCCGGGAGGAGCTCAGAGTAGAGCCGCCGCTCCTTCACATGGAGAGGAGCCGGTCGAGGTGGCTCGGGCATCTAGTCCGGATGCCTCCCGGGCGCCTCCCCGGTGAGGTGTTTCGGGCATGCCCGGTCGGGAGAAGGCCCCGGGGAAGACCTAGGACACGCTGGAGGGACTATGTCTCACAGCTGGCCTGGGAACGCCTTGGTGTCCTCCCGGTGAAGCTGGAAGAGGTCGCTGGGGACCGGGAAGTCTGGACTTCCCTACTGAAGCTCCTGCCCCCGCGACCCGGACCCGGATAAGCGGAGGAAAATGGATGGATGGATGGATGGCATTTGGTGGCAGCGCTGGCGTCAGTGAGGAATAGCCGTTGCCGGAAAGTGAATGCTAAGCTTGTGTGAGCGAGCGACGGCGTCTCCCGGTATTTTTTCCTCGCCATGTAGGTGTTGCGCAACTCCGATTGTGCTATGTGAGCGCGCGTGTCCTGAGGGCCCCCCTTGGAGAAGTTCTCCGACTCCCAATTCACTGAGCTATTAGAATGAATCTAGACGCGTGTCAATAATAATAATAGCATCTCACAGTACCACAGTGTCTCTGTTGTACCTCAATGGGCTCCCCGGCGGCCCGCCCACCGGCGCCGGCGCATCATCTGGACTGGCAGAGGTCACCCGCGTCACGGCCGCGCGGGTGACAGTTTTGATGAGGACGCCTGGTCAAAAAGGGGAACACGCCTGAGAGAAAACGGCCAGTTTGAGAGAGAGGCTGATGAGTGCTGGCAGCCGCCCCGCTCTGTGGCCTCCTGCCCGGCTGCAGCGTGCCGCCATCTTTTCCTCACAAGTGTTACCAAAGTGGTTGGCGTTGGAACACGCGGTCCAATCCAGTTAGCAACGTTCTTTCTGTCGTTTCTTTGTACAGATTGGGCGACGTGCACGTCCCATTTTAACATTTGCTGGCAGAAGTTATTTTTACGCTTCCCAGCTGTCAAAAACAAAAAAGGGGACGCGGAGCGACTCGTGTTTTTAGGCCGGCGTTTATTTTTAAGGTCTCGATATCGTGAGACGCTAGCGCCGCGTCCATGTGTCATAATGGCGCCCAAACTCCAAAATAAGACGGGGAAAATGGAAATATTGGAAAATCAAATACAGTGTATGCAGAACATTGAGGTAGTGCAACAGTCAGTATTTTGGTGAGTGTCTGGATAAAGGTGCAGATACAGGAAGTTATTTCTATTGTTTGATGGTATGGAAGGAATGGCGTGTAACTTTTCCCAGCCGGGGCCGCAGATGGAAAAGTCAAGGGCTGCAGAGGCCATTTTAATATGTTTTGCACGTAAAAAGACTTAGAAAGAGATGTACTGTATGTAGTGTATGTTAGCGATGACAAAGTGTATTATTATGAATTATTAGCGCCAAAATGGCACCTTTTTCCCCCCATTGTTGCTGTTCTTTGGCCAGTGAAACACAAGCTGCGCGCCGCGAATGTTCCCCCAGCTGCAGCTTTGACACCCCTGGTCCAAACAGTAATCCCTTGCCGCGTCACTCTCTCACCATTTTTGAAATGCATATTCTTTCATAAATCCTGCTTTTTGTTGAAAAATGTGCATTTTTCCAGCATAAATAATGACCTAAAAATACAAAGAAGATGCCTTCAAAGACTTTGTGTTGCTATGTAGTATTCAGTAATGGGGCTGTAATGTTGGGTAAGACACACAAGCACCAAACTTAATCAGCACCAAACAACAGGCATTTCCCAGCATGCTCAATAATCCCTAACACGGGCGGCCAACCCACGGCGAGCGAAATATAACTCAAATATGAACCCTCGGCGTCGCTTCCTGAGCCCCCCCCCAGCACCGGAACACGTTTGCAGCAACGCACGCGAGCACTAGGCTTATTTACATCTTACATGGCTTACTCTCCCTGATGATCTCCCCTATATTGGGTAGTAGTCTGTAAAGGTGACTGTAGGGGTGTTAGTCCATGTCTAGAGGGCTCTAATAAGGTTAAAAGCCCCATTCAGAAGATGGTAAACAGGTTTTCAAACTCTGAAAATATTCCCTCTTGTAAGTAAGGAATCCTACTGTTTGTGGATGGAGAGCGGCCCTGCAGCTCACCCGAGACCCGAACGCACCTCGAAAAATGGCCGGATGACATTTTGTTTGTTTTTGTTTGCAGTAGCGCTTGCGTATTTAGCGCGCAAAGGGACGTGTCTCTTTGCGGAGTGTGAACAGCCCGCGGGCGCGTTTGACGCTTGTCACATGCACGTGTGTGCGGCAGGGCGTCGGGCGCCATGGCGAACGCCTCCCCAGACCTGGACAACGCCGAAGCCCAGCGCCAGCTCAACAACAACAACCGGCCCATCGGCTCCGGCTTCTGGGAGACGGAGTGTACCAGCGCCAAGCTGTTTGAGTGCTCCCGCATCAAGGCCCTGGCAGGTCAGAGGTCGCAAAAGATGTCGACGGAGCCACCGCCACCACATGTTTGGACAAGTGCTGGGTTCCAACAGGGCCGCGCTGAGTCATTCTTGTGGTTGAATCGTCTCAGATGAGCGAGACGCCGTGCAGAAGAAGACTTTCACCAAGTGGGTCAACTCTCACCTGGCCAGGGTTTCCTGCCGCATATCCGACCTCTACAACGACCTCCGCGATGGCTACATGCTCACGCGACTGCTGGAGGTCCTCAGCGGGGAGCTGCTGGTGAGCGCCGGCCCTCGGGTGACATTCTAGTTCTAATATGTCATAGAGATGCGCAGTTGGACCTTCCGCCGTACCATGTTTCCTTCCAAGTGATTTGTGTGTCTGTGCCCGGACCGTTCTAGCCGAGGCCGACGCGGGGCCGCATGCGCATACACTGTCTGGAGAACGTGGACAAAGCCCTACAGTTCCTCAAAGAGCAGAGGGTTCACCTGGAGAACGTGGGCTCCCATGACATCGTGGACGGGAACCACCGCCTCACGCTGGGCCTCATCTGGACCATCATCCTTCGCTTCCAGGTATGCACACACGCGCCTTAAAAAGGCGTCGGAAGCGCTCGCGTGTATGCGAGCAAATGTGGCCCCGAGCTTGGGGGTACGCCTGCAGTGTGTGCTCGTATAACCGACTCAAGTAGTCCAGGCGCGCTCCTCTCGTGTTAAGATGCTGACGCGGCGTCATCCGGGCCTGTGTGCTGTTTGCGGCGTCGGGTCGGCCTCCCGGGACGCCCGGTGGTCATGTGAGGTCACCGCAGACCACATTTAGGGAGCCGGGACCGAGGATGCTTCCTTGTCACTTCCTACACATTAAGGCTCACTGGGACCAGTAAAGGCTGAGCCCAAACCGTGCAGGCACTAAACGAAACCAGCTAACTAGAAGAGATTTATAGCTCCCTCCTTCCTGCGCGCTGAAAGGGAGTTTGTCCAGTCAGCACGGTGGCGCAAACACCGCAGTGATGGCACCACCCGGAGGAGGAACCGGAGGAAAGTAAGCCCGATGTATTTATAGAAGCTTACAGTAAGTAAGAGCTGACTTCCGCCGAGGCTGTTTGTGTTCCGGCGATGTCAAGATGACACGGAGGAGTCGGCCCCTTCGGTCCCGTGCCTCAATATGTCTCAGGGTTCTTGATGGAGGATTAGGAAAAGAATATAATGCGTTATTTGTGTTCCTTACCCATAGTGCTCCACAGCAGCCAAGGTAAACGCGGTAACGCTGCTACATCACGTGCCCTCACTCCAGACGCTGGTTTTCGCAAATACGCCTTCAAGGATGCGCTCTGTCATGTGTTTGCGCAGATCCAGGTGATCAAGATTGCCACGGCGGACAACAGAGAGACGCGCTCCGCCAAGGACGCGCTGCTGCTCTGGTGCCAGATGAAGACGGCGGGGTGAGCGAGGAGGCGCACGTTTCCGCTTCAAGACGCTTTGCTTAAGTTTAACGTCGCTTTCAGGTACCCCGAGGTGAACATCCAGAACTTTACCAGCTGCTGGAGGGACGGCCTCGCCTTCAACGCGCTCATACACAGACACAGGTGGAGCACATGTAAAAACAGAAACACGATTTTTTACCTTTTATTTTATTCATTCGATACATTCAATTAAAGAATAATAAATAAACAATAATAATAATAATAATT